>JAVJIF010007599.1:0-206940 GCA_038442645.1 Agave tequilana
GATGATAAAACAAATAGGCTACAAGATAAAAATATAGGGGAGGAGAAAACTCCCCCTCAAATTATGCTATATAAAGAAAAACATTTAAACTCAAACACAAGAATTCGTTGAAAACATTTATCTCTTGATACCAATTTAAACCAATTGAAACTTATTCTCTTGATACCAATTTAAACCAATTGAAACAATAATGAAAATCACATACTAACAAAACTCAAGAATTCACAAAATGCATGAAAACAAAACAAGACAAAAAATATTAAACTCATATGGAACCAAGACCATATAAATATATTTTTATCCTCAAAATATATAAACTCATATGGAACCAAGACCATATAAATTTATTTTTATCATGCACTAACTTATTCTCCCCCTTTTTGTCATACATCAAAAAGGGTTATGAAAAACATGTCTATTCAATAACACAAACATTAAGTTCTCCACAAATAAACGAAAATCTAGCAAAATCAAGTGGTTTAGTGAAAATATCGGCTAGTTGCAAATCCGGAAACATAATCAATATCTATATCTCCTTTCTCAAATGATCTCTAAGAAAGTGATATCTAATCTCAATGTGCTTGGTCTTACTATGTTGATTTGCATTCTTAGTCATGTGTATAGTACTAGTATTATCACAAAATATTTTTATATGATCAAAATGCAAATCAAAATCAAGGAGAGTATGTTTCATCCAAAGGACTTGTGCACAACAAGCCCCCGCGGCAACATACTCTGCCTCGGCGGTTGAGAGTGCTACGGAATTTTGTTTCCTAGAGGACCATGAAACAAGACAATTACCAAGAAATTGACATGTCCCACTAGTACTCTTTCTATCTACTCTACAACCCGCATAGTCGGCATCCGAATAACTCGTCATTGAGAAATCTCCGTTTTCGGATACCAAAGACCCATCCCAATAGTGCCTTAATATAACGAATGCGTTTTACCGCAATAAGATGAGACTCTTTAGGACACGATTGAAATCTAGCACAAAGACACACACTAAACATGATATCCGGCCTACTTGCCGTTAAATATAAAAGACTTCCTATCATGCTTCTATATAATTTATATCAACATTTTTACCTTGGTCATCTTTATCAAGCTTGGTTGTAGTTGCCATGGGAGTGTTGCAAGTCTTTGAGCCTTCAAGTCCAAACTTCTTTACGAGTTCCTTTGCGTACTTGGCTTGACTTATGAACGTCCCGTTTTGCAATTGCTTAATTTGGAGTCCGAGGAAGAAATTGAGCTCACCTATTGAAGACATTTCAAATTCAAGTTGCATGACCTTTTCAAAATCCTTGCATAAGAGCTCATTAGTAGAACCAAAAATTATATCATCTACATAAATTTGCACAATTAATATCATTATCAACATGCTTAGTAAATAGAGTTGTGTCTACTTTGCCTTTAACAAAATCATTTGAAATTAGAAAACTAGAAAGCCTTCATACCAAGCTCTAGGAGCTTGTTTCAATCCATATAAAGCTTTATCAAGTTTGAAAACAAATTGGGATGAATATGATCAACAAAACTGGGAGGTTGAGAAACATAAACTTCTTCATTAATAAAACCATTCAAAAATGCACTTTTCACATCCATTTGAAAAAGTTTAAAATTTTTGAAAGATGCAAAAGCTAGTGTCATCCGTATGGCTTCAAGCCGTGCTACGGGTGCAAAGGTCTCCTCAAAGTCAATTCTTTCAACTTGAGAGTAACCTTGGGCCACTAACCTAGCTTTATTCCTAATAACATTTCCGGACTCATCCATCTTGTTTCTAAAGATCCACTTAGTACCAATTATTGGTCTATCGTGGGGCTTAGGAACAAGGTGCCAAACTTGGTTGCGCTCAAATTGATTGAGTTCCTCTTGCATGGCAAGCAACCAATATGGGTCCGTCTCGGCTTCGAGAATGCCTTTGGGTTCAAAATGAGAAATGAAAGCAAAGTTACCACATAGGTCATAGAGTTTGGAGCGTGTTGTGACTCCTTTAGATGCATCACCCAAGATGAGCTCCTTAGGATGATTTGTAGCGTATCTCCAAGCTTTAGGAAGCGGTTGAGAGCTTTCCTCTTTATCCTCTTGAACATCACCAATTGATTCTTACTTTTCTTCTTGAGCGGGTGAGTCCTTCAAGGATAGTCTCTCCATGTCTTCACCTAACGGTTCAATCTCTACAATATTCTCAACAACCACATTAGATTCTTCAAACTTAACATGCATGGTTTCTTCAATAGTAAGTGAAGATCTATTAAAAACTCTATATGCTTTGCTAATAGAAGAATATCCAACAAAGATAGCTTCATAAGCCTTAGCATCAAACTTACCCAAATTCTCCTTAGTATTTAAAACAAAACACTTGCATCCAAAAACTTTAAAATATGCAACATTAGGTTTTCTAGAATGATACATTTCAAAAGATGTTTTGGAAGAATTCTTACACACATAAATACGATTTGAAATATAGCATGCGGTGTTTACGGCCTCGGCCCATAATATTGAGGGAGGTCATATTCACTTATCATTGTCCTAGCCATCTCTTGAAGTGTTCTATTTTTCCTTTCTACTACTCCATTTTGTTGTGGAGTCCTAGGACAAGACATTTCATGCTTGATTCCCTTTTCATCACAATAAGTCATGAAGAGTTGGTTAACAACTCACCACCTCTATCACTCCTTATTCTCAAAATCGAAAAACCTTTTTCTTTTTCAACCCTTTTTCGAAAGATTTTGAAATATGAAAATGTTTGATCTTTACTTTGCAAGAAGAAAACCCAAGTGAAACGGGAAAATCATCAACTAAACAAATGCAAATCTACTACCATTTAAACTTTTAGTTTGTGTTGGTCCAAAAGATCCATATGAATTAGTTCTAAGGGCCTAGTAGTCATGATATCCTTAATTGGTTTGAAGGAAGACTTGGTTTGTTTCCCAAGTTGGCACGCACCACAAATGCGGTCTTTCTCAAACTTCAAGAAAGGTATACCCTTTACTAAATCCTTAGAATTAATTCTAGCAAGATGGTCAAAAGATGCATGTCCTAATCTTCTATGCCAAAGCCAAGAATTTTCATCAAAAGCATTCAAGCATTTAGTAGAACAATCTAAATTAAGCATGTCAATGATATAAACATTATTATCACGAAAACCGGTAAGAATACAAACATCGGATTTAACATCAAAAATCTTGCAAGAAGAATCATCAAAGACAACTTTAAGTCCACGGTCACAAAGTTGACTAATGCTAAGTAAATTATGTTTTCAAACCATCTACTAAAACAACATTCTCTATAATAGGAGACGAACCAATTTGAATGTTACCTATACCAATGATAGTTCCTTTGGAGTCATCCCCGAAGGTGACGGAGCCACCTTCCATGTACCTTGATAGGGTTGTAAAGTTGTTGATATCCCACGTCATATGTCTTGAACAACCACTATCAAGGTACCACCGCTCCCTACGTCTTGGAGCCTTGGTGTGTACCTACATCAAATAATTTAGGACTTGATTTTGGTACCCACATTTTCTTGGGTCCTAGGGGGTTAGTTTCATTAACCCAAACAAGATTATTTGATCTATTAACTTGGTCATAACAAAATTTAGCTAAATGTCCATTCTTACCACAATATGTGCATCTATATACTCTACCATATTTGAAAGCATAATGAGTGTGTGATTTGTGAGCATGAGAGTTGTGAGCATGAAAAGATTTAGCATGTGTAGTGTGAGCATGAGTAGACTTAACATGTGAGGTGTGATTTTTAGAAACATGTTCTCAAGTTTCTTTATGTTAAAAGCACAATCATTTAAAACTTTTTCAAAATCATTTATTTTAGATTTAAAAGAAGAAATTTCTTTTTCATCAACAATAGGAGATTTTCCCTTACAAGAAACCTTGTAGGCATTAAACTCATTTTGAAGAGAAATAAGATTAGAGAAATATCATCTTTTCTTTAGAAACCATAGCAAATTGATTTTTAAGAAAAGCAACTTCTTTTTGTAATTTAAAACATTTAATCTTTTTATTGTCATAAGTTTCAGAAAGTTCAACAAAGGCATGTACAAGAACTTCCTTACTTAGTTCATCATCTTCATCATCATGAGATTGAGGGGTTACCTTAGGAGTGTTTGCCATGAAACACATGTTCGCCGTATCCACCTCTTCTTCGGACTCGCTTTCCGAATCCCACGTTGCCTGTATGATTTCTTTTCCTCCGGCTTCTTTGGCTTGAAGGAGGAAGTCATCTTCTTCTTGAACTCCGGGCAATCCGCCATGATATGTCCGGGTTTGCGGCAATTGTAGCAAATGATCCTTCTCTCCTCTTTGCCTTCAAATTTTCTCCGGAAGTTGAGCTTGTTTTTTCGGTACAACCTTTTGACATTCCGCACAAGTAGAGTTAGCTCCTCATCTTCTTCTTCGTCTTCTTCATCGTCATCATTGGTGGATGAAGTCTTGAAGGCTATGGATTTCTTCTTTGAAGTAGTGGTCTCTTCTCTTGCCTTCTTCTCCATCTCATGGGTTTTTAGGTTCCCAATGAGACTAATGAGGTCCATCTCGTCCTTGTCGTTCAATTCTTTTAAGGTGGTGGCCTTTATCTCCCATGAAGACGGAAGAGCCCGAATCACTTTCCGCACCTTTTGATCGTTGGAGATGTCATCACCTAAGGAAGAAAGACCTTTAGTGCTTTTAGTAAATCTTGTAATCATACTATCAATAGACTCATCATCAATCATTTTAAATGACTCATATTGGGACCTCAAGAGATCTATCTTAGCTCTCTTGACTTGTGAAGTCCCTTCGTGTGTGACCAATAAGTGTTGCCAATCTCATAGGCGGATTGGCAATGAATTACCCGTGTAAGGTCATCCTCATTCAAGGCGGTTAATAGGGAGTTTTGGGCATTGGAGTTAGCCTCGTATACTCTAAAGTTGAAGTCGGTCCAAGTGCTCTCATCACCATCGGGTGCTACATAGGGTTTGGTCAAGGACTTGGCCACTAAGCTACCCAAGGATTGCAAAAATATAGTCATCCTAACCTTCCAAATAGGGAAATTAAGTCCATCAAATTTAGGAGGGTTTTAATATTATCGGCCATGTTTACTAGTGTATGAATGTATGAATGAAAATGTTGATTAGCAAATTTTAAGGATCTCTCTATGGATGTTAAGCCAAAACCTAGAGTCCAAGCTCTGATACCAATTGAAAATCACCTAGAGGGGGGGTGAATAGGTGATAATGCTAATCAATGGACAAATTAAAAATAAGATGTAACAATCACCACACAAGATTCACAAGATGAATGAAAGCAAGTATAAGGGCTAGAAAAGTAATGTAAAGGAGTGCAAGAATGTAAACCAATCGCAAACACAAGGATATGTTATCGAGGTTCGAGCACCCAGCTCTACTCCCCGCCTTCCCCAGAAGGATTCTAGCTACTTCCACTATCACAAAGAAATCACAATTACACCGGAGTACCCAACTCCACAATCTCAATTACAAGCAATTTCTGAGTAGTCAAAAGACCACAAACTCTCTCTTTCAAATGTCTCTTCCTTTACAAAAGGTCCTTAGAGAACAATGAGTAGGAATGAAGCTCTAGTTGTAAGTGAAGAAAGAAAACTAAATCAGAGAGTATTTCAAAAAACACTTCAGAAAATGAGAGAGAATTTCAGCACAAAAACCAAGAAACAAAGCTCTTTTGAATGCCTTAAACTTTTGAATTTTTCTTGCAAAAATTGTTGTTACCAATCTCTCCCCAAACACCCCTATTTATAGGAGAGGGCTAGGGTTTTAGGGATAATACAAACTTAAGGTTAATTAAGTCATATTAGATTTGAAATATATCCCTAAATCAAATTTTAAACACAAGAAGACAGAATAAAATAGCTCATTAAAAACTGCCCGTTACTGTTTAACGGATAGTTCGGTCGACTGGCCGGTCGACCGTACGTTCAAAATTATGACCGTTGCAGGCCAGCGGTCGACCGCCCGGTCGACCCAATCTATCCGAGAGCAGACTGAGTTACAGTCGGTCGACCGCAAAAACGTGCACACTGATACATGTACACCCAGAACTACAGTCGACTGGGCCGGTCGACCGGCCAAACCTAACATAGGTCCGGTCGACTGGCTCAGGTCAAAAACCAGGTTTTTGACAGAAAATTAAAAGGGATTTTGATTTTGACAAAATACTTTTGAACAGGGATTACCATAAAATATAAATATATATATATGTAGGCAAAATCTTGTATCCAAAATATTTTTGTATAAATTATAAGAAATTATTTTGGATTAAGTGTGTGCGCAAAAACGTGTGTGATAGAGCTTCAAACCTATCCACTATTCCTTAACAAACTATAAAACTAAAAACAAAATAATTAAAGACTTCTTGAGCAATCTTCAAGTCTTTGAGCCATGCTATCCTTGCTAGAGCCTTCTTCTTCTATGATCCTTCCTTGATGTGCAATATGCCTTCATAGCTTTATGAACTTAGAAGTTGTTGCAATAGCAAGCAATGCCCTCCAAACATGGTACTTATCCTGAAACTTATCTTAAGCAAATTCATTAGTACCAAATAGCTCTTGTTTGATTTGTCATCATCAAAACACAAAACAATTGGAGAGTGTAACCTCTTGGGCCAACACTTAGGACAACGCACTGATAATAAGCAGCATGTGATTTACTACTCTAGTAAGACTCTCAACGATGCTCAACTGAACTACACTACTACTGAGAAGAAATTCTTGGCAATAGTGTTTGCCTTAGAGAAATTTTGTCCCTACCTACTAGAGTCCAAAACCACCATTTTCACCGATCATTCTGCACTTAGGTACCTCATGATGAAGAAGGATGCCAAGGTCCGATTCATTCGTTGGATCCTCCTTCTTCAAGAATTCGATCTTGAGATTTGAGATAAAAAAGGCGTAGAAAATGTCGTTGCTGACCATCTCTCACGAATCCCTAATTCTCCATGCAACAAATTACCCATAAATGAGGATTTTCCTGATGAATATCTCTTAGCTATCTCTAGGGAACCTTGGTTTGCTGATATAGTGAATTACTTAGTCACAAACCAAACTCTGTCTCATTGGTCCAAAAACGATGTATACCGGTTCTTATCCCAAGTCCGGTATTTCTTTTGAGAGAAACCGTATCTTTTCAAGTACTGTTCTGATCAAATTATTAGGAGATGCATTCCCGATGAGGAGGTTAAGAGTGTTCTATCTTTTTGTCACGAACTTGCATGCGGTGGACACTTTGGTCCCCGCAAGACTGCTGAAAAAGTGCTACAAAGCGGGTTTTATTGGCCCACTTTGTTCAAGGATGCTTATGAATTTTGCAAGACGTGCCCTAGATGCCAAATGGTAGGAAGGATTTCAAAACGAAACATGATGTCCCTCAACCCAATTCTAGAAATAGAACTCTTTGATGTTTGGGGCATCAACTTTATGGGTCCATTTCCTAATTCATTTGGGAACCAATACATATTGGTTGCTGTGGATTATGTGTCCAAGTGGGTAGAAGCCATTCCTTGTAAAACTAATGTTAACAAAGTTGTCATAAAGTTTTTGAAAGAGAACATTTTTTCATGCTTCGGAACCCCTCGTGCTAGCATCAGTGATAATGGCACTCACTTTTGCAATAGATCTTTTGAAGCTCTTATGCGAAAGTATGCCATAACTCACAAGTTGTCCACACCTTATCGTCCTCAAACCAGTGGGCAAGTTGAGGTTTCCAATAGACAAGTCAATCTTATCTTGGAGAAAACTGTGAACCAAAACCGGAAAGATTGGTCCATCAAACTTGCAGATGCCCTATGGGCCTACAGGACCGCTTTCAAAATGATTCTAGGAATGTTTCCTTATAGGTTAGTCTATGACAAATCTTGTCACTTGCCCGTTGAGTTAGAGCACCGAGCCTTATGGGCAATAAAGCAGTTGAATTTCGACTTGACAAAGGCCGGTGAGCTTCAGAAATTACAAATTTTCGAGTTAAAGGAATTGAGAAATGAGGCCTATGAAAATGCTAGGATCACTAAAGATAGAGTCAAGATTTTCCATGATAAGCCCATCATAAGAAAAACCTTTGTCCCTGGACAAAAGCCTTACTTTATAATTCTAGGCTTTAACTTTTTCCAGGAAAATTCAAATCAAGATGGACTGGCCGTTCGTTGTAAAAACCGTGTTTCCACACGGTGCAGTTGAGATCAGTGACACCAAGAATGGAAATGACTTTAGATAAATGGTCAATGCCTTAACCTTTCTTGGAATCGGTGCCGGTAAATGAAACGGCAATGGGTCTTTTTGACCCAGTGTATCGGTAACTTTCCTCCTTTCCATTTTATTTCATACATTTATATGTTTCTTTCATACATTGGGGACAATGCATAAGATAAGTGTGGGGGAGGGTTCTAACATGACTGATATAAAAAAAAAAGAAAAAATATATAAAAAAAAGAGAGATAAAAAAACTTTTTGAAAAGGTAGAACAATATTTTGATATATTTTTTGTAAGAATTAAGTCAATTTTAAGGAATAAGAGAATCATAATTAGGATTTCTTACACTTGGTCAAAATAAGATAACTTGTTTGATTTTTAGGGTCAGGAAGAAAATTTGTGAAAGTAATTTAGTCTTGATATTTACCTTGATGACATATGCACACTAAATACACTTACGCACTTAGGGTTTAAAACAGAGACTTTTATGCCTTATAAAAAATATATTATTAAAAAAATAAGTCTAATTATTGATTAGCTAGGTGCTTTGGCCTAAGCAAGCCTTAGTATTTATGCAAAAGATAATTAGATAAGTTTGAAGAAAAATGTAACGCCCCGATTCCACGGATACGGGGACGTCACTGCAACGTATATACGTGAGTCCGAAGTACCTTCCCGTATATACGCTAAGCATCAGTACAGACAAGAATCAGAGTACGGAAGCAAATGGTGCATTATACATTCCAACACATATATATATACAATCACAGAGCTATCACCAGGAGTGATGAATATTACAAGAATATAACATCACATACAAGCGCAAATGCGAGAGTACAAGGAATATACATAAATGAACAGTATAAAAGGGAGCTCACATACATGTATACAAGGAACCGTACAAGTATGAATAGGAAAAGAGCACTCACGAGTTTACTAAGAAGAAACTCGAGAGGCACACAGGGGGCCTGGAAGGATGTGGCTCTGGACGGTCGGCTGGAGATCCACGCTACCGCTGCGCCACTCTGAGCAGGGAAGGGGTAAATCCACTCGCTCAAAGCTCCAAGACCTGGACGTGAGAATCCAGGGGAGTCAAATGATACTCCCCAGGCGAGTGTAGAAGCAAAACCAAGTGGTGAAGCAGGGTGAGCACAATAATGCATATATCAAGTGGGAATACTCAGGAGGCAGATAGGATAGAGCAGGTAAGAATAGATATGGCATGATAATCATAAAACAGGAAATCAGAATAAAACCAAGGACGAGCTACAAGGTAGTCATATCATAATACTCATAAAACATGAAATCCGATATAAAGTCCGGGAAAAGCAAATACGGTAAGGCACAGCACAAATTCATAGCTATTTAAGATGTAGGCTTTGGTATGCGTCCCATTCCACATACCTCTACTTACAACTTAAAGAGCCGGTTATTATGACACTTTATTATTACTCGTCTTGCCCATATATCTCGGTATGTGTCTCGGTGTACGGCCAACTCACATACATCCATATATAAGCAGGTCGAGGTTGTTATTGGAAACAGCGGGGGTATCAACGACTATGTTTACAGTTGGTCCCGTGCATGCCCGGGACCACGGTCCAGGATTGTTCCGTTGCATGGAAACGGAAGCCAGCCGCAAGGCTAAACAGGAGGGACTTATGTATGCCCTTATCAATCAGGAATAAGGGAGCCAGCTCTCCCCTCGGTCCCCTGGAGTACCACAGGTCAGACCGGATATAAAGTGCACAACCTAATGCCACTGTAAACACGAACACATATCGATATCCGCATGTTTCCCCCGACCCAATACAAGTTGGTCCATTTTAAGATTCAATAGTTTAATTATCACTTTACGGGAATAATCAGGAATTAGGCATGATCAGGAAATTAGGAGTACATAAGTACTATATAGTCAGGTCACTGCATGTAAAGCAGGAAACAGGTCACCGATCATGATACAAGATAATAAGGTCAAGTTCCCGTAAAGGTAATAATCACAAGTCAGTTATCATGCTGGGTGTAAGGTGATAGCATGATAGGATGGTGATAATGAATAAGCAACCAAACATATAAGAGATTGATAATAATCAGGTGGTAAGTTATGTCAAGAGATTGATAATAGTCTGGATAAGTCAGGTCATACCAAGAGGGTCTAGCCAAATAGTAGTATGTCAGGTGGTCAGGTGATAACACTCTAGATGTCAGGTGATATACATGTGTTAAAAGGAAACATGCACTAACAAGTCTGAAGTAGTAGTAGGGCAAGTGTAAACATAACAGTAATCCAAAGTCCAACGACCACGAAGGGTCGGCCACGCATGGTATAAGCAATAAAAGACATAGCACATGAAATAAAATACATGAAAGCTAAAGCTAGAACATGCGCATAATCAATGAAATAAGAAGTAAGAGGGTAGCGAGTGAGAACACTCGCCTGCATCACCGAAAAGCCGAAAGGTCCGAAATCCACGAAATCCGGGGCACGCCATAAAATATGATATATAAATATGTAGAGTGAAGAGGAGAGAGAAAGAGAGAAGGGAAGTGAAGATGGTGTTTGTCAAGTGACAAGTCAAGTAATACCAATAGATGAGGTAAGTCTAGAGGGTAAGGTCCATGTTCAAGAAAGGAATCAACTATAACAGATAGGCAAAGTTAGTCGACTAGAATGGATGAGTAGTCGACTAATAGTGATTTCTAGAGAGAGAAAATGTAGAGAGAGAAAGGGATATCCTAGAGAGAGAAAATGGGGATTTTAGAGAGAGGAAACCTAGAGAGAGAAAGTGAGTGATTTTAGAGAGAATCTAGAGAGAGTAGAGAGAGAAACCCTAGAGAGAGAAAGTGGGAATTTTTAGAGAGAGAAAGTAGAGAGAGAAAGAGAAGGAGAGAGAAAATTTGGAGAGGGAGAGTGCTTGCTGTGAGAGAGAATGAGGAGAGAGATGAGGGAGAAGAGAGAGAGAGAGAACATGAGAGAGAGATAGAGCAGGAGAGAGAGAGGAAGAACAGGGGAGTGAGAGAGAGATAACAGAGAGAGAGAACAAGCAGAGAGAAAGAGAGAGAGAGATTAAGGGGGCAGAGGGCTGCTGCCCCCCCTCTCAGTACAGGGGCCGCCGCGGCGGTCCTGGCCGCCGGCACGCCCAACAGAGAAGGAGAGAGGGGAGGCCGCGCCTCCCCTCCACACGAAGTGGCCGCGGCGGCTGTCCGGGCCGCCGGCGTGCCCAATCAGAGGGAGAGAGGGGAGGCTGCGCCTCCCCTCCACAGACAGGGGCCGCCGGCGGCGATCCTGGCCGCCGGCGTGCTCAACAGAGAGGGAGAGAGAGGGGAGTGAAGGGGAGAAAGAGGGGGAGAGAGGGAGATCTGAGAGAGAGAGAAGGGAGAGGGGGAAACTGGCCCCCCTTTCTCCGGCCAGTGGCCGCCGGCGGCGGTCCTGGCCGCCGGCGAGGCCAACAGAGAGAGAGGGAGAGGGTCGGCGGCGGTCGCTGGGCGCCAGCAAGAGAGGAAGGAGAGAAGAGGGAAAAAGGAAAAAGGGAAAGAAAAAAAGAAAAGGAAAAAGAATAAATAAAAAAGGATGGGAGATGATGTGATGGGAGATGGGGGTGGTTGGGTTGTCAGGTTGACTTTTGGGGAAGGAAAAAGAAAAGGAAATGGAGAAAGAGAGAGAAAGAAATAATATTATTAAAATAGGGTAAAAATCCGACTGTTTCGGAATCGTTCCGAAAAATCCTCAAAAATAGAAAATAATATTTTAAGATGCTCGGTGAAATCGGATTCCAGAAATTTAATGTAGATTTCAAATTAAAAATCCTGGAATCTTCCGGCGATACCGGTCGACACCAAAACCGGTGAATTTTCGATAAATTCTGAAAAATCTCAAAAAATGAATTTAGATAGAAAATGATATTATAAGATGTATCGTGAAAGCCGTTTTAAGAAATACTTTATAGTTTTAAAAACTAAAAATCCCGGAATCAGTTAACTACCGACTCCGATGGAAATTTCATAAATTCATAAAATCCTCAGAAAAAGAATGTAGGTAGAAAATATGATTCTAAGAAATAATGTCTAAAGAATCATTTAGAAATTCCAAACCGTTTAAGAATTAAAAATCTAGGAATCAGTCAGCGGCACTAGCCGACTCCGGTTTGAAGAAATTCAATTTAATCCAATAAAAATCCAGAAAATCACAGAAAATCTAAAATATTGGAAAATAATGTTTAAAACTGAAATCGGTCAAATCGGAATACTAGAATGTCCAAATCGAGCAATACCCTAGGATCGGGTCCTGGGTTCAGACTAGGGCTGACTCCGAGTCCACGAATCCAAATCCAAGACAAAACAATCATATAAAGAATTCATAATACAACACAAATACCGGAAGCAAATCGAAAAAATACGATCGAAAAATCTGAATACGCAACTAAGTACGTATTCCGGGAGCGGGGTGTTACAATCCATCCACCTTACAAAAAATTGCGTCCTCGCAATTTCGTTAAGGGGTGAATTGAACACAAAAGGGACAAGGGTGGAATCTATACCAATTAAGATATGTAGTACTAAAGGTAGGGCTCTCAAGCTGGCCGAATAATAATCATCCTCCGTACTTCCGGCTGTATAAATCTTCGAATAATGCAGAATAATACTGATGATGTCGTGGTTGTGCAATAAATGAGCCAGAATACCGAAGATAAAGAAAACCCTGATAGTCCTGAGCATAATAATAAAGAAGACTGATAATTAAGAATCTCGATTACCAGGCATCAATCGCTCTGAATGATATAGTAGAGAATGTAGAGTATCCGTAGAGAATCCCAACTGCTGCCTTCTGAAAGATAGCCAGATCAAGATCGATCTGGAGAATACCAAGCTTCATAGAATTGGCCGAAGAGATCACATACTAGCATCATCCAGAACCAGCCACTACCTCTGTAGTCTAGTCATATCTTAAGTTGGCATAAGGCTTCATAAAACCAAAACATAAAACCAAAACGGGGAAAGGATAGGAGAGATCAGGAATCCAAGGAAAAGATAGTCAAGGAGGGATTTGAAATCAAAGGAAAGATAGTCAAGAAATAGATAACTCTGCACTTGCAGTTGGAATGTATAACCAAGACTCATGTATTCCAGTTGCAAATCTCTTTACCATTGATTTGCCATCTGGACGTACTGAGGAAGTTAGAGCCTAGGCTCTGATACCAACCTGTAACGCCCCGATTCCACGGATACGGGGACGTCACTGCAACGTATATACGTGAGTCCGAAGTACCTTCCCGTATATACGCTAAGCATCAGTACAGACAAGAATCATAGTACGGAAGCAAATGGTGCATTATACATTCCAACACATATATATATACAATCACAGAGCTATCACCAGGAGTGATGAATATTACAAGAATATAACATCACATACAAGCGCAAATGCGAGAGTACAAGGAATATACATAAATGAACAGTATAAAAGGGAGCTCACATACATGTATACAAGGAACCGTACAAGTATGAATAGGAAAAGAGCACTCACGAGTTTACTAAGAAGAAACTCGAGAGGCACACAGGGGGCCTGGAAGGATGTGGCTCTGGACGGTCGCTGGAGATCCACGCTACCGCTGCGCCACTCTGAGCAGCGAAGGGGTAAATCCACTCGCTCCAAGCTCCAGACCTGGACGTGAGAATCCAGGGGAGTCAAATGATACTCCCCAGGCGAGTGTAGAAGCAAAACCAAGTGGTGAAGCAGGGTGAGCACAATATTGCATATATCAAGTGGGAATACTCAGGAGGCAGATAGGATAGAGCAGGTAAGAATAGATATGGCATGATAATCATAAAACAGGAAATCAGAATAAAACCAAGGACGAGCTACAAGGTAGTCATATCATAATACTCATAAAACATGAAATCCGATATAAAGTCCGAGAAAAGCAAATACGGTAAGGCACAGCACAAATTCATAGCTATTTAAGATGTAGGCTTTGGTATGCGTCCCATTCCACATACCTCTACTTACAACTTAAAGAGCCAGTTATTATGACACTTTATTATTACTCGTCTTGCCCATATATCTCGGTATGTGTCTCGGTGTACGGCCAACTCACATACATCCATATATAAGCAGGTCGAGGTTGTTATTGGAAACAGCGGGGGTATCAACGAACTATGTTTACAGTGGGTCCCGTGCATGCCCGGGACCACGGTCCAGGATTGTTCCGTTGCATGGAAACGGAAGCCAGCCGCAAGGCTAAACAGGAGGGACTTATGTATGCCCTTATCAATCAGGAATAAGGGAGCCAGCTCTCCCCTCGGTCCCCTGGAGTACCACAGGTCAGACCGGATATAAAGTGCACAACCTAATGCCACTGTAAACACGAACACATATCGATATCCGCATGTTTCCCCCGACCCAATACAAGTTGGTCCATTTTAAGATTCAATAGTTTAATTATCACTTTACGGGAATAATCAGGAATTAGGCATGATCAGGAAATTAGGAGTACATAAGTACTATATAGTCAGGTCACTGCATGTAAAGCAGGAAACAGGTCACCGATCATGATACAAGATAATAAGGTCAAGTTCCCGTAAAGGTAATATTCACAAGTCAAGTTATCATGCTGGGTGTAAGGTGATAGCATGATAGGATGGTGATAATGAATAAGCAACCAAACATATAAGAGATTGATAATAATCAGGTGGTAAGTTATGTCAAGAGATTGATAATAGTCTGGGTAAGTCAGGTCATACCAAGAGGGTCTAGCCAAATAGTAGTATGTCAGGTGGTCAGGTGATAACACTCTAGATGTCAGGTGATATACATGTGTTAAAAGAAACATGCAACTAACAAGTCTGAAGTAGTAGTAGGGCAAGTGTAAACATAACAGTAATCCAAAGTCCAACGACCACGAAGGGTCGGCCACGCATGGTATAAGCAATAAAAGACATAGCACATGAAATAAAATACATGAAAGCTAAAGAAAGAACATGCGCATAATCAATGAAATAAGAAGTAAGAGGGTAGCGAGTGAGAACACTCGCCTGCATCACCGAAAAGCCGAAAGGTCCGAAATCCACGAAATCCGGGGCACGCCATAAAATATGATATATAAATATGTAGAGTGAAGAGGAGAGAGAAAGAGAGAGGGAAGTGAAGATGGTGTTTGTCAAGTGACAAGTCAAGTAATACCAATAGATGAGGTAAGTCTAGAGGGTAAGGTCCATGTTCAAGAAAGGAATCAACTATAACGGATAGGCAAAGTTAGTCGACTAGAATGGATGAGTAGTCGACTAATAGTGATTTCTAGAGAGAGAAAATGTAGAGAGAGAAAGGGATATCCTAGAGAGAGAAAATGGGGATTTTTAGAGAGAGGAAACCTAGAGAGAGAAAGTGAGTGATTTTAGAGAGAATCTAGAGAGAGTAGAGAGAGAAACCCTAGAGAGAGAAAGTGGGAATTTTTAGAGAGAGAAAGTAGAGAGAGAAAGAGAAGGAGAGAGAAAATTTGGAGAGGGAGAGTGCTTGCTGTGAGAGAGAATGAGGGAGAGAGATGAGGGAGAAGAGAGAGAGAGAGAACATGAGAGAGAGATAGAGCAGGAGAGAGAGAGGAAGAACAGGGGAGTGAGAGAGAGATAACAGAGAGAGAGAACAAGCAGAGAGAAAGAGAGAGAGAGATTAAGGGGGCAGAGGGCTGCTGCCCCCCCTCTCAGTACAGGGGCCGCCGGCGGCGGTCCTGGCCGCCGGCACGCCCAACAGAGAAGGAGAGAGGGGGCCGCGCCTCCCCTCCACACGAAGTGGCCGCCGGCGGCTGTCCGGGCCGCCGGCGTGCCCAATCAGAGGGAGAGAGGGGAGGCTGCGCCTCCCCTCCACAGACAGGGGCCGCCGCGGGGATCCTGGCCGCCGGCGTGCTCAACAGAGAGGGAGAGAGAGGGGAGTGAAGGGGAGAAGAGAGGGGGAGAGAGGGAGATCTGAGAGAGAGAGAAGGGAGAGGGGGAAACTGGCCCCCCCTTCTCCGGCCAGTGGCCGCCGGCGGCGGTCCTGGCCGCCGGCGACGCCAACAGAGAGAGAGGGAGAGGGTCGGCGGCGGTCGCTGGGCGCCAGCAAGAGAGGAAGGAGAGAAGAGGGAAAAAGGAAAAAGGGAAAAAAAAAAGAGAAAAGAAAAAGAATAAATAAAAAAGGATGGGAGATGATGTGATGGGAGATGGGGGTGGTTGGGTTGTCAGGTTGACTTTTGGGGAAGGAAAAAGAAAGGAAATGGAGAAAGAAGAGAAAGAAATAATATTATTAAAATAGGGTAAAAATCCGACTGTTTCGGAATCGTTCCAAAAAATCCTCAAAAATAGAAAATAATATTTTAAGATGCTCGGTGAAATCGGATTCGAGAAATTTAATGTAGATTTCAAATTAAAAATCCTGAAATCTTCCGGCGATACCGGTCGACACCAAAACCGGTGAATTTTCGATAAATTCTGAAAAATCTCAAAAAATGAATTTAGATAGAAAATGATATTATAAGATGTATCGTGAAAGCCGTTTTAAGAAATACTTTATAGTTTTAAAACTAAAAATCCCGGAATCAGTTAACTACCGACTCCGATGGAAATTTCATAAATTCATAAATCCTCAGAAAAAGAATGTAGGTAGAAAATATGATTCTAAGAAATAATGTCTAAAGAATCATTTAGAAATTCCAAACCGTTTAAGAATTAAAATCCAGGAATCGGTCAGCGGCACTAGCCGACTCCGTTTTGAAGAAATTCAATTTAATCCAATAAAAATCCAGAAAATCACAGAAAATCTAAAATATTGGAAAATAATGTTTAAAACTGAAATCGGTCAAATTGGAATACTAGAATGTCCAAATCGAGCAATACCCTAGGATCGGGTCCTGGGTTCAGACTAGGGCTGACTCCGAGTCCACGAATCCAAATCCAAGACAAAACAATCATATAAAGAATTCATAATACAACACAAATACCGGAAGCAAATCGAAAAAATACGATCGAAAAATCTGAATACGCAACTAAGTACGTATTCCGGGAGCGGGGTGTTACAATCCATCCACCTTACAAAAAATTGCGTCCTCGCAATTTCGTTAAGGGGTGAATTGAACACAAAAGGGACAAGGGTGGAATCTATACCAATTAAGATATGTAGTACTAAAGGTAGGGCTCTCAAGCTGGCCGAATAATAATCATCCTCCGTACTTCCGGCTGTATAAATCTTCGAATAATGCAGAATAATACTGATGATGTCGTGGTTGTGCAATAAATGAGCCAGAATACCGAAGATAAAGAAAACCCTGATAGTCCTGAGCATAATAATAAAGAAGACTGATAATTAAGAATCCCGATTACCAGGCATCAATCGCTCTGAATGATATAGTAGAGAATGTAGAGTATCCGTAGAGAATCCCAACTGCTGCCTTCTGAAAGATAGCCAGATCAAGATCGATCTGGAGAATACCAAGCTTCATAGAATTGGCCGAAGAGATCACATACTAGCATCATCCAGAACCAGCCACTACCTCTCTAGTCTAGTCATATCTTAAGTTGGCATAAGGCTTCATAAAACCAAAACATAAAACCAAAACGGGGAAAGGATAGGAGAGATCAGGAATCCAAGGAAAAGATAGTCAAGGAGGGATTTGAAATCAAAGGAAAGATAGTCAAGAAATAGATAACTCTGCACTTGCAGTTGGAATGTATAACCAAGACTCATGTATTCCAGTTGCAAATCTCTTTACCATTGATTTGCCATCTGGACGTACTGAGGAAGTTAGAGCCTAGGCTCTGATACCAACCTGTAACGCCCCGATTCCACGGATACGGGGACGTCACTGCAACGTATATACGTGAGTTCGAAGTACCTTCCCGTATATACGCTAAGCATCAGTACAGCCAAGAATCAGAGTACGGAAGCAAATGGTGCATTATACATTCCAACACACATATATATACAATCACAGAGCTATCACTAGGAGTGATGAATATTACAAGAATATAACATCACATACAAGCGCAAATGCGAGAGTACAAGGAATATACATAAATGAACAGTATAAAAGGGAGCTCACATACATGTATACAAGGAACCGTACAAGTATGAATAGGAAAAGAGCACTCACGAGTTTACTAAGAAGAAACTCGAGAGGCACACAGGGGGCCTGGAAGGATGTGGCTCTGGACGGTCGGCTGGAGATCCACGCTACCGCTGCGCCACTCTGAGCAGCGAAGGGGTAAATCCACTCGCTCCAAGCTCCAAGACCTGGACGTGAGAATCCAGGGGAGTCAAATGATACTCCCCAGGCGAGTGTAGAAGCAAAACCAAGTGGTGAAGCAGGGTGAGCACAATAATGCATATATCAAGTGGGAATACTCAGGAGGCAGATAGGATAGAGCAGGTAAGAATAGATATGGCATGATAATCATAAAACAGGAAATCAGAATAAAACCAAGGACGAGCTACAAGGTAGTCATATCATAATACTCATAAAACATGAAATCCGATATAAAGTCCGGGAAAAGCAAATACGGTAAGGCACAGCACAAATTCATAGCTATTTAAGATGTAGGCTTTGGTATGCGTCCCATTCCACATACCTCTACTTACAACTTAAAGAGCCGGTTATTATGATACTTTATTATTACTCGTCTTGCCCATATATCTCGGTATGTGTCTCGGTGTACGGCCAACTCACATACATCCATATATAAGCAGGTCGAGGTTGTTATTGGAAACAGCGGGGGTATCAACGAACTATGTTTACAGTGGGTCCCGTGCATGCCCGGGACCACGGTCCAGGATTGTTCCGTTGCATGGAAACGGAAGCCAGCCGCAAGGCTAAACAGGAGGGACTTATGTATGCCCTTATCAATCAGGAATAAGGGAGCCAGCTCTCCCCTCGGTCCCCTGGAGTACCACAGGTCAGACCGGATATAAAGTGCACAACCTAATGCCACTGTAAACACGAACACATATCGATATCCGCATGTTTCCCCCGACCCAATACAAGTTGGTCCATTTTAAGATTCAATAGTTTAATTATCACTTTACGGGAATAATCAGGAATTAGGCATGATCAGGAAATTAGGAGTACATAAGTACTATATAGTCAGGTCACTGCATGTAAAGCAGGAACAGGTCACCGATCATGATACAAGATAATAAGGTCAAGTTCCCGTAAAGGTAATAATCACAAGTCAAGTTATCATGCTGGGTGTAAGGTGATAGCATGATAGGATGGTGATAATGAATAAGCAACCAAACATATAAGAGATTGATAATAATCAGGTGGTAAGTTATGTCAAGAGATTGATAATAGTCTGGGTAAGTCAGGTCATACCAAGAGGGTCTAGCCAAATAGTAGTATGTCAGGTGGTCAGGTGATAACACTCTAGATGTCAGGTGATATACATGTGTTAAAGGAAACATGCAACTAACAAGTCTGAAGTAGTAGTAGGGCAAGTGTAAACATAACAGTAATCCAAAGTCCAACGACCACGAAGGGTCGGCCACGCATGGTATAAGCAATAAAAGACATAGCACATGAAATAAAATACATGAAAGCTAAAGCTAGAACATGCGCATAATCAATGAAATAAGAAGTAAGAGGGTAGCGAGTGAGAACACTCGCCTGCATCACCGAAAAGCCGAAAGGTCCGAAATCCACGAAATCCGGGGCACGCCATAAAATATGATATATAAATATGTAGAGTGAAGAGGAGAGAGAAAGAGAGAAGGGAAGTGAAGATGGTGTTTGTCAAGTGACAAGTCAAGTAATACCAATAGATGAGGTAAGTCTAGAGGGTAAGGTCCATGTTCAAGAAAGGAATCAACTATAACAGATAGGCAAAGTTAGTCGACTAGAATGGATGAGTAGTCGACTAATAGTGATTTCTAGAGAGAGAAAATGTAGAGAGAGAAAGGGATATCCTAGAGAGAGAAAATGGGGATTTTTAGAGAGAGGAAACCTAGAGAGAGAAAGTGAGTGATTTTAGAGAGAATCTAGAGAGAGTAGAGAGAGAAACCCTAGAGAGAGAAAGTGGAATTTTTAGAGAGAGAAAGTAGAGAGAGAAAGAGAAGGAGAGAGAAAATTTGGAGAGGGAGAGTGCTTGCTGTGAGAGAGAATGAGGGAGAGAGATGAGGGAGAAGAGAGAGAGAGAACATGAGAGAGAGATAGAGCAGGAGAGAGAGAGGAAGAACAGGGGAGTGAGAGAGAGATAACAGAGAGAGAGAACAAGCAGAGAGAAAGAGAGAGAGATTAAGGGGGCAGAGGGCTGCTGCCCCCCTCTCAGTACAGGGGCCGCCGGCGGCGGTCCTGGCCGCCGGCACGCCCAACAGAGAAGGAGAGAGGGGAGGCCGCGCCTCCCCTCCACACGAAGTGGCCGCCGGCGGCTGTCCGGGCCGCCGGCGTGCCCATCAGAGGGAGAGAGGGGAGGCTGCGCCTCCCCTCCACAGACAGGGGTCGCCGGCGGCGATCCTGGCCGCCGGCGTGCTCAACAGAGAGGGAGAGAGAGGGGAGTGAAGGGGAGAAGAGAGGGGGAGAGAGGGAGATCTGAGAGAGAGAAGGGAGAGGGGGAAACTGGCCCCCCCTTCTCCGGCCAGTGGCCGCCGGCGGCGGTCCTGGCCGCCGGCGAGGCCAACAGAGAGAGAGGGAGAGGGTCGGCGGCGGTCGCTGGGCGCCAGCAAGAGAGGAAGGAGAGAAGAGGGAAAAAGGAAAAAGGGAAAGAAAAAAAAAAAAAGAAAAAGAATAAATAAAAAAGGATGGGAGATGATGTGATGGGAGATGGGGGTGGTTGGGTTGTCAGGTTGACTTTTGGGGAAGGAAAAAGAAAAGGAAATGGAGAAAGAGAGAGAAAGAAATAATATTATTAAAATAGGGTAAAATCCGACTGTTTCGGAATCGTTCTGAAAAATCCTCAAAATAGAAAATAATATTTTAAGATGCTCGGTGAAATCGGATTCGAGAAATTTAATGTAGATTTCAAATTAAAAATCCTGGAATCTTCCGGCGATACCGGTCGACACCAAAACCGGTGAATTTTCGATAAATTCTGAAAAATCTCAAAAAATGAATTTAGATAGAAAATGATATTATAAGATGTATCGTGAAAGCCGTTTTAAGAAATACTTTATAGTTTTAAAACTAAAAATCTCGGAATCAGTTAACTACCGACTCCGATGGAAATTTCATAAATTCATAAAATCCTCAGAAAAAGAATGTAGGTAGAAAATATGATTCTAAGAAATAATGTCTAAAGGATCATTTAGAAATTCCAAACCGTTTAAGAATTAAAAATCTAGGAATCGGTCAGCGGCACTAGCCGACTCCGGTTTTGAAGAAATTCAATTTAATCCAATAAAATCCAGAAAATCACAGAAAATCTAAAATATTGGAAAATAATGTTTAAAACTGAAATCGGTCAAATCGAAATACTAGAATGTCCAAATCGAGCAATACCCTAGGATCGGGTCCTGGGTTCAGACTAGGGCTGACTCCGAGTCCACGAATCCAAATCCAAGACAAAACAATCATATAAAGAATTCATAATACAACACAAATACCGGAAGCAAATCGAAAAAATACGATCGAAAAATCTGAATACGCAACTAAGTACGTATTCCGGGAGCGGGGTGTTACAAAAAATGTGTACATAAATCCTCTGATTAAGCTGGGTATTTATGCCTCATGAAGCATAAGTATTCACGCCTTAAAGGGGTACATCTTATAAATAAAAACCTTAGTTTCGTGGCCTTATCTGCTCGAGTGTTTAAGTTCTTAGGGGTATTTTCTCACCTGGTGCCCTAAAACTGTCCGGTTTGGGTGTCACCGACTGAATGCTCGTTACATGGGCAGATTAGAAAGCCTAATGAAATTGAGGAATAAATTTCACCAAAAATAAATAAATATAAGACATAGGAGTTAATGTTAAAGAACCTTAGTCAACTTCACAGTCACGATGGTGCATACGACTCTGGGTAAATTAATAGACTAGATGAGAAGTACAATTTGACTACTTACTTTAATTGATGACATATTTTTGAATAGAGACTAAGTTTAGGAATGAAAATTTGATATTCCTAAACTTATAGATTACTTAAACTCTCACAAATATACTTCAAATATTTTCTCCTTTAAAAATGCTTTTCGAAAATACTAACCTTTTTTTCTCTTTCTTTTTGGATTTTGTGGGTGCAATCCACTGAACACCCTCATGAGACAAAACTCGTCCTCTAGGGGTAACCTAGAGGTTTAACGGCTTGTTGCACATGCTCAGTGCAATCGAGTGACCTGTGAAAGTGGTCTGATAATTGATTAGAATTAGTCTGATTTTGCTTGAGGGCGAGCAAAAGATAAGTGTGGGGGTGTGATTAGTCACATATATTGCATTTATATTGTCACCTTACCATACTTTTTACTTAATAAATCCTATTAATAAGTCTTCTTTTTCTTTGTTAAATGTAGGCCCAAGTGCTAAAAGAAAGAAAAGAGAAACAAGCCCAAAAGCCCACCAAATTCTGATTTAATTCAGAATAAATTCGAAATGAAGGAATCAGGGCAAAATCTTGGCATATCAAGAGGTTGAGAAGAATCCTTCCTGAATCAAGTGGTTGAAGCCACACAATCAAAGGCTGTTTCGTTAACGTTTGGAGCAGAAATTAGAAAACCAGTAGAAGATACGGGCAAATCACCAAACCAGGAGATCGCCCTTTTGGGTGTGGCCACCTGGCCACACCAGGGTCGCAGAAACGCGGTCCAAGCCGCGTTTTCTCAGCTTGTTTGAGGTTGTTGGGGAGCGTTTGCTCCCCCAATCTTCCCGGGATCCTCCCCTTTTGGTTTTTCCCTATAAATACTGGTTTCAGCAAAGGAAAATGAAGCGAAGACTAGGATTAGAATTTTTGTTCATTTTCTAAGGATTTAGGTTCATTGTTAGCTAGCACAAAAGTTGTATTCTTATTTTTTAATTTGTAGTCCAGTATCAAAACTTGTGAGAGAGAGGAATTGAGGGCTTGTACTTGAAGATTGAAGTGACATCAATACAAGAGTCGAGCAGCATTTTCTTCCACTTGTAGTACGGTATGGTTTGCATTATTTCTATGATTTCTTCTTCGTTTTTCATGGGCAACTAAAACGGTTTTCTGGGCTCGCTATTGTAACTCTCTCTTGTTCTTCTTCTCTTCTGTTTTTAAAAGAAAAAGACCCAATGAATCATTTGTATGCCTGACTTAAAGCCTTTCTTTTTGAAAGTGTTCTTGAAGGCACATGAGGATGGGTTTGGATTGTTGAACTCTCACTTCTTTCATAAACATTTCTTGAACTGTTTTTACTTCATTCTTGCTTCTCGCGCTTGATGATTTAATATTCGATTCTAAACGATTTTTCAAAGAAAAGATTGAACTATTCCAACCATCTTAAGTGCTTTACTTCAAACTTTCTAAAAATCAACTTTATGTTTTGCCTATGATCAATTTGAGGCACTTAGGATTTCAATAGAAGAATGAACAAATGAGTAGTAAGATAGTGAGCCCAGATTTTCTTCATTATTATAATCAACAAAATAATCTTCGAAGTTTTTAAATCACCTTCTCCAAAGCCTCTTCTAAAGTTGCAATTTCTTATTTAATCATCTCTTTCTTTCTATTCTCTTTTCCATTAAAAAACAAACACAATTCTTTATTTTAAACGATTCACCGAAAAGCTTCCATCGCATTCCTCCTCGTGGACACAACCCGTTAGCCACAAGCTACACGGTAAATTCTTAAACTCTTTAATTGTTCTTTCTTTTTAGCAATAAAAGGTGCTAGCCCTATAGACCCAAAAGAGTACGGGTACCAAAATTCACCCCTATTTTATTTAATGTAGGTGTGGTCTCTCACTTGACGTGAGTGAGATGGCGCCTTGAGGTGGATGCGTTCTGAGCTTAAAGGTGACAATTTTGGATGCATCACTTTCAAGGAAAGTTTGGTGACAAGACCACCATTGTTTGAGATATAGAGATGTGCCATAATGGTTTTGGTAATGATCTCTATTTCCCATTTATGTTTACATGCTTTTAGATTATTCATTTTTAGCATGTCATGTTTTAATGCTCATTATGCCATATGCCATGATAATTAGACTTATGGCATACATATATAGTAATTATAAGACACCCATGTTCATATAGATCCATATTTTTGTGTTCTCACACTTGTATAGCTATTGTGTATATCATAGATTTAAGACATGTGCATTTATATAATGATCTTATTGATTTACGTTTTGTTTTATACTTCATGATTTGATTACATGTTTAAGATGTAATTTTCATTAAAACTTGAGTCAATACTTGTACAACTAGTGAGCCACAAATTGATTATTCTATGTTTGTGCTTGATTGTTTATTTGTACCCATTAGATGTACTAGTATAGCCTAGTATTGATGATTCATGCATTTTGACTTGTATTCCCTATTTTTGGACATGTTTTTCATTAATATGTGTTTAACTTCATGTATATGTTAATTTTGTCAAAACTATTGGATATACATATATAACCTTGAATCATTTGCTATTCATGCAAAATCTCTTTATATACTCAATAGTGTTTGGATATGTATGTATGCCTTTAGTTTTGACAAAACATACATATACCTTGAAGTAGATTTAGTTTTGATGATTTTATAAAGGAATTTCATATTGAGCTTAATTGCCTATATTCATGATTATGCTTTTCACATGACTCTTGTACACTCACTTTAATTATGTTTACTCATTACATTGATTTATGATTACTTTGTTGAGCTTTCTATGTCTTGAGTGTCAATTTTGTTTTGATTGCATGCTTCATGAATTATATGACTTAGTTTCATGTTTTGAAGAATCTATCACTAGTTATTTCAAGCTATTTTAAACTTGTTGCGTATTCTTCATTTGGTAGAGTTTTTCAAACATGTTATATTTTTAAATCTTATTTTTGAAAACCCCTACCCTTTGAAGGGTGATTGAATGGGCGACCATGCCTTGTATGCTCAAATTGAAAATTATTTTAACATGTGCATGAATAGGGTGGTCTTTATGAGTTATACACTTGATCCTCATTGAGTTTTTCAATTGGTATCACGATTGAATTTTATTTTGTATACCCATATTTGTTTCTATATATGTATGCTTCAACTTTAAATAATATAAATTTCGATTGATATTTAATTTTTCATACATATATATGTGTTTTGATTGTGCTTACTATATCTCTATATCTTTAAGTACAAATTTGGTTATGCTAAGCTTGATTTAGTCCTTAATGATAATTATTTTTCGATTGGTATCTTATACAAGTTTATGCATCATTTTCACTAGTATTTCATAAAGGGGGAGAAAATTCTTGTTGTACCTTTCAATCGGTTTTGTTTACTATTTGTATCTTACTCCCACTCTTTATGTTGAAAAAGGATATTTGTTAATTGATATCTTAGTTTTCAATTAGTTTCCTAGGCCCCTAATGAAAAATTATTTTCAATGGTATATGTTTCATTTTCAATATTGGTATCAAGTATATTAAATTGATATTATTCTCTATTTGGTATCTCTATTGCAAAATGATTTTAGTGTTTAAACAAAAAGATTGGTTTATGTTTTTCAAATTGGTATCAAAAGTGTAAAATATTTTCAATTGGTCCTAATTTTTACAATTGGTATCAAGATTTCCTATATATTTATATCTTTCAATTGGTATCAAAATTTTTGTTGGTTTCTTCAAAATGTTTTGTTTATTTTTCAATTGGTATCATAAATTGGTATCATGATGTTTCAATGTATACCTTCATGCTAAATGGATATATTTTTCAGTTAGTATCATAATGTTTTGATATTTATTGATTGTATGCAAGGGAAGCTTAACATCTTCTCTCTCTCTATATATATAATCATGTTGAGTGTATCTCATATTGAGGAGCTTGACCGCTCTTCTTTATGTCTTACATGTGTGTAGAGGGAGCTTCATATCTCCTTTTATATATTGTATATTATGCTTTATGTGGTTAGGATTTAGTCATCTCTTTTCATATAAATGCATGTATACAGGGGGAGTTAACTTCACGTCTCTCCTCTTCATGAATGTATATAGCATATACACCTTTATTATTTTGATTTATGCAAAAAGGGAGAAAATATTATTTATGCCCTTTATTGTTTGTACCCCTTTGTTGATGAATTGACAAAAGGGGGAGAGATATTTTAGAGTTTGATATATGCATGTTTGTTTAAAAATGCATATTTGTTTAAATTTGTTTTCTCTTACCATTGGTATCAAGAGCATCTTTTGTTGGTATCAAGAGCTTTTATTGGTATCAAGAGCAACATTTTTTTAAGAACATTTTTATTTTAAAATTGGTATCAAGAGAATGTTTATTTCATTGATATCAAATATCATGTTTATGCATATTTATATTGAGCATTCACTGCATATCTTTATTGTTTATTGCTATCCATGAGTTAAGGGGGAGCTTATATGAAGCTTAACTTTATCCATGTATATATAACTCCATGAGTTTTGTCGTCATCAAAAGGGGGAGATTGTTGGCCCAGAGGCCCTTCACTCTAGTTTTGATGATGATTAACTCATGTAGTTATAGTTTACTAATAATCTTGTGATATTTAGTCTCAGATATTTGATCAAGATATTATTAGGTGATTAGCTTCATCAAAGGTGTTTTGGAGCTTTCACATGTTGATTAAAGAGCTCGAGCGTCAAGATCGCATCTAGCACTCGTTTGGAGTCAAGCTCGTTGGAATCGGTTTTGGATCGAGTCTAATTGGAGAAGGAGCTCTATAAGAAAACCTCGATTTGTTTAGTTTAAGATTGTTTAGATCTTATGTAAGGTAGATAGTGTTGAAATGCTCAAGTTCACAATACACACACAAGTTTAAAAGTTTCATGTTTGTTTTTTGGTTTAACCGGTTTCGGTTTTTCATATATATAGTTTTCATGAATAGATAGAATCAAAACAAATTTACAAGTTTTAATGTATATTAGATTTGATCTATATACATCTATGCTTCATCTATTTAGAAAAACTTACTTTGATAGTCTATTTCATGAGTTTGGAGTTTTGTATTTAAACAAAACTTATTTTTGGATTTCATGTCAATAACATAGATATAATATCTTTCATGTATATAGGATTTTATCCATATACAACATGCTTAAAAGTTGTTTCAATATCATGTTTTTGTATTTGCATGAGTTTTGGAGAAAACGGTTTTCCATTTCGAAATCTTAGTTTTTGAAAAATACGGATTTTGTATTTACGCCAAATTTCAAGAACACAAAAATAGTTCAAATTGTTTATAATATGTGTTGAATTCTTGTCACACATATTTGTATTTCAAAGATCTTATAAGAACATATTTTTGTCAAATTTATGTGATTTTATGGTATTTAATTGAAGTAAAAAACTCAAGGTTTTAATCCCCATAATATTTGACCTGGCTGTCTACCGGTCGACCGGTCCGGTCGACTGACGTGCACAGAACATACACGCAGCCCAGGCTGGGAGGCTGGTCTACCGGGTCGGTCGACCGCCAAAGAGCTTCTGCTCTCTGGAAATGGCCCTGGTCGACCGCCCGGTTGACCAGCAGAGAGCTCTGCTCTCTATTTCCAGTTTCCGATTGACCGGCCGGTCGACCGATGGCTCAACGGTCATAAATATGACCGTTGGCCGGTCGACCGGAAGGGTAGTTTTTCCCTTTGCCAGACTGCCAACGGGCAGATTTTGTTTGGGGCTATATATACCCCATTCTTGAGCTGTTTTTATACAAGTTTTTCAAGAGCAAAATTCTCATTCTTTTTAGTGTTTAAATATAAGTTTTTAAAAGAGTTTTAGAGCCAAAAGATTGATCTTTATTTGTTTTTAAAGTGTTGGAATTTTAAAGAAAATAGAGTCCTTTGGGAATTGGTTTTTGATCTAAATTTCTATAACTATTTGAAGATTTTCCGAAGTGATTTTCTTTTTTAAAAATACTTTATTTTCTCATACTTGATCTTATCTATCTATCCTATCTATTAGGATCTATTTTGTAAGAAAATTGATTTGCGTTTGTTGAAACCACCAAGAGTTGTATTCATCCATTTGCTTGTGGCTTTGTGCCTTGCCCTCTAAGTGTAGAGGAGGTTGTGCATTGGATTGTGGTTATCTCTCTAAGAGTAGAGGTAATTGAGTTTATTGGTATCCCTCTTGTGAGAGGTTGATCATTGTTTGGCTAATTGCCTATCCCTCTAAGTGTAGAGGTGTTTTGTGTTGTGCCTTGCCTCTAGTGAGAGGTTGTATTTGCTGAGAGAGGAGTTGTGTACTCTCAAGTTATATTTGTCCAAATCCTCAGTGGAGGTTCCCTGTGTGGGAAGTCCTGTGTGGACGCTTTAGTGAAAATCCTTCTGTGTGAAGGCGGGGACGTAGAGCTGGGTGCTCGAACCTCGAAACATATCTTTGTGTTTGCGTTTGATCCACTCTCTCTCTCTCTCTTATATTGTGCATTGATTCATATTGTTCATATCATATACTGCTTGGTTTGTTTGTGTGCCATACTTGTGTTAAACCAATAGAGCTTCATATAGCGCCTCAACTCTTATTCAGAGGAATCAAGAGGAGTCAGTCCAGAGCCCTTCACTGGGAATTCAGCTACACTTTTTGGTTACACTAAGTGTGTTGTATTAGTTTTTAAATTCCACATCATTTGTCATTAGATTAGTCTTACACCTATTCACTCCCGCTCTAGGTGTACTTTCACATTATTCAAGCAGAGAGTTAGGATTAGGCGTTTCCTTTAGTTTAATTTAGAATTTTTTAATTTTAATATAATTTCTTTGTTCTTTATAGCTTTAGGTTAAAGAGAGTTTTATGAGCAAAAGAGAGAGTTGTATTTAGAGTGATAGTCAATGTAATTTTCTTCTTTTCATTATTATTACTCAATTTAATCGATCGTTGTTTTATGTTGTTTTTCTCCTTATTTTTGCTTTATTTTCCTCTAAGGTGACATGTAATCCAAATGAATCAAATGGCCTCGAATATACCTTTCCCTTGCAAGTGTCACCGATGGTTTATGGTGATGGTTATCTATTTCTAAGTGTGTAATAGTTTCATATTATTTTATGATTGCACTTTTATTTGGTAGACCGATTTGGAATGGGGAAGATCCTATATGTCATGTTGTGATCACCTTCAAGCCAAGATGAGTGTAACGGATCTAAGGTAAAGAAAGCGCCGAAGAGGTAAGTGAACTTTTATGTTCTTTTCTTTCTTTTTTCAAGTTTAAAAACCATCTTAAAAACCACAAAGATTTTCCCTCTTTTATTTTTGAAAGAGGGAAAATCTTTGTGATTTTTAAGATGGTTTTTAAACTAGGAAAAAGAAAGAAAAGAACATAAAAGTTCACTTACCTCTCTGACGCTTTCTTTACCTTGGATCCGTTGCAACGACTTCCCTTGGTTTGAAGGTGATCACATCATGGCATTTAGGGACTTCCTCATTCCAAGTTAGTTTATTAAACAAAAGTGCAAGTAATAAATACAGAACTATTACACACTTAAAAATAGATATCTATCACCATAAGTGATCAGTGGCACTTGTAAGGGCAAGACATATTCGAGGCTACTGGATTTACTTGGATTATAAGTCACCTCAGAGGAAAGTAAAGCAAAAACAAGAAAAAAATTACATAAAAACAATAATTGATTAAATTGTGCAACAATGAAGAAAAAAATAAAAATTACCCTGACTTTCTCTCAATACAATTCTCTCTTTTACTCGTGAACTCTCTCTAACCAAAGCTATAAAGAAAATAGAGAATTACATTAAAAATGAAAATAAAAACCCTAAGTTAATCTAAAGCAAAAGCCTAATCCTAACTCTCTGCTGGATTGGTGCCCGTTTACCTCCGAATTGTGCAGTATTTATAAGAGAAATGAAATGGAGAGAACCGTCTAAAGATAGGGGGAACAAACATTCCCCCAACCAACACAAGATAGTCGCGGATCCGCGCCCGAATCTGGCCAGTTGGCAGATCCTGGGGCGCAAGGTCCTGATTCTTCTAATACACTTTTACCTTTAATAGTTTTTCAGTTTGAGCTCTAGATTTTGCGATATCTCCATTGATCTTCAGTTAACTAAATAAATCTATATAAATTCGATTTTACTATATTTATCTTCTCTTTCTCCATTGATTATCACTTGCAAAAATAGACATTAGGACAAGTTAATTGCAGAGTCTATTACAGGATAAATGTAGGCATGTACTAATAAATAATACAATTTACATATATGATCACCCCCCCACACTATCTTTTGCTCATCCACGAGCAAACAAATAAAAAGTAAAACAGAACTAACCTAATCTAACTCACTTTCATAGGAATCACGATTGCACTTAATACATGCAACAAGCAGTTAAACCTTTAGGTTACCCCTAAAGAATGAGTTTTGTCTCATGAGGGTTTTCAGTAGATTACACCCACAAAATCTATAAAAGAAAGAAAAGCTAATTGTTAGTATTTTCGAGAACATATTTTTAAAAAAAGAAAACATATTTGAAGTAATTTTGCAAAAAACAAGTAATCTATAAGTCATAGAAGTACCAAACTATTCATTTCTGAACTTAGTGTCTATTTAAAAACTTGTTATCAATCAAGATAAGGATTAAAACTGTATTTCTCACCTAGTCTATTATTTTACCCTAAGTCATATGCACCTTTGTAACCGTGAACATTTGAACTAAGGATTCTTTAAACTATTATGTCTTATTTTTCATATTTTAACGGTAACATCACTTAGTTCTATTAGGCTTTCTAATTCTCTCATGTAACAAGTTTTTAGTCAGTGACTCCCAAGCCAGACAGTCTTTGGGCACCGGGTGAGAAAACACCCCAAGGACTTAAGGACTCGAGCAAGCAAGGCCACAAAATTAAAAGTTTTTATTGATTATATGGACCACTTTTTGGGCGTGAATACTTATGCTTTATGTTGCACAAAGTCATAAGAATCTTTATTTTTTAACCCTAAGTGTGTAAATATATAAAGTATACATATTTTCTCAAGGCAAAAAACAAGACTAATTTTTTTTTTCAATTTTCTTCCTAAACCAAGAAATCAAACAAATAATCTTATTTTGACCAAGTATAAGAAATCCTAATTATGATTCTACTATTCCTTAAAATTAACTTAAATTTTTACCAAAATAAGTCAAAATATTGTTTTCTTTTACAAAAAGTTTTTAAAAGTAAAGAAAATATGCTTGTTTTAAATATATAAAAAAACCTATGTTAGAACCCTCCCCCACACCTGTCTCATGCATTGTCCTCAATGTATGAATGAATGCATATATGCATAAAAAAAAAAAAAGGGAAGGAAAAAATGTTACCTTAAGGTGGTGATTCCAGTGGTGGTCGGATTGAGCCAAGCGTTACTGCGCCCATCTAAATAATGTGGAGTTTTAAGTGACTCACTTTTTATAAATTCTTTTCTATTTACATTATTATAGTCCCCAATTTGATTAGGATCATTTAGGATCCTAACATGAAAATCATCCTGGTTATATGACCAATCTTGGAATATCATTTCGGAGTCATAATGGCCTATACCTAAGTCCAATAAAGGAATGTGATTCGATGAAATGGATGATTTGGGCTCTGAAATGAAAGGAATACTGACTTGAAAATATGAGTCAAATCAAGTTTAGATTTAAGAGTCGATTTGGATCAAGAATTAGTTCCAAATCAAAGTATTGAAATTCACATTCTTTTCCCATCAATGAAATGTGACTATCTAAAATTGGTGATTCATATTCTATATTTATAGATACGAGAATCAATGCATGATATCTTGAAGAGTCAAATTTTCCCTGAGGTCATCCTGAGATCAATGCGTCCAGTTCCTTTATTTCTCTAGTGGAGTCATCTGCCAGACTTATGCTTCCTTCATATTTTTTCTGATAGGATTTAAATAAGGAACGATCAATACAGAGATGAATATTGGCTCCTGAGTCTAACCATAGTCTAAAAAGAAGGTGATTGAGTTGACAATATGAATTGAAGAATTTAAGCAAAAGGAGTTGATGTTCAGTTCCACCATGTTGACATTTTGCCTGCCATTTTATCTATTTCCTCTTGGTTGAGTTTTGATTGGATCCTTCTTCTAGTTGAAAAATTGAGGCGCCAAGTGATAAATCGTCCCACGGATGCAGCAGAATCTCGCCAAGAGATTTCTAGTTTAAGGGGGGAGATTGAGAAGGCTTGAAGGAAGAGGAGTGATTGAATTTTTCGAATTTCTTCCCCTTGGGATTCATGAATTTGTGCTTAGGCTTATTTTCCACCAAGTTCACTTTAGCTTTTATTTCTGACTTGATTTTTATGTTTTGTCTATACTGTTCTTCTATATAAATTGTTTTAGGGCTTAAATAAGGGTTATGTCATATTGCTTGTGATGGAGGTCTCCAGTAAAGACTGACCAGGAAGGAGGGAGTTTATCAATGAGACATGCGACCTTGTAATCATCAGAGAATTGATTTTCTTTTGATTGAAGGCGTCGGATATAATCTTAAAATTCATGAAGTTCATCATTGACTGGTTTACTATTAGTCATCATGAATTTATTGCAGGAGGAGCTGAATCTTTCAATCCCAACATCATCGATTCTGTATTCTTCCTCAAGTGTTGTCCATAGTTCTTTGACACTCTTATATTCATAAAATGTCACATAGACTATCAGAGAGTGCACTAAGAATCTTACAGAGATAATGATAGTCAATTTTCTTATGTTTCAAATAGGAGTAGAAGGAAGGAGTTGTGGGATGAGTTTCTCTGGTAGTAGAAGAAGAATCATGTGGTGATGGTTTAGGGGAAGGTGCATGAATGATGTCAACTATGGCTAAAATAAAATCTAAAGTGATAAATCAGTACTTCATCTAGTTTGCCCACCTTTTAAATTAGGCTCCAAAAAATTTGTTAGGCTTTGCTCTCTTAGAATGATTTGGGTGGGCCACAACGACGAATAAGCTACCGGAATATGTATTTCAAATTATTCGAAATGTCAGGATTCAGTTTATGTTGGTATCTTTTAAAGTAGGTTTTGCAGAATAAATAATATACAATTGTTGTTTAATTATGTGACAAATGATTTTAGCCGGATACAGTTTGTATCACAAAATATTAAGTTGCAGAGATTTAACAATTCAATTTATTTTCTAAAGTTGTAGGGTTAGTTAAGACCACAATTTTATTAGTCGAATTGGCCAATTAACTAGGTCGATGTAACTCAAGTGAGAGGCTTTTCGCACTTGGCGTTGCTTTACAGAACCACACAGAGTACCCTACCTTAGTTAAATACAAATTGCACGAAATTTTAAGGAAAATTTTACCCTTTTTAATTTTCCTTAATTGAAACATAGAAAGAGCTAGAAAGTATTGTATCCTTTCAGACTATTGAAAATAGATAGCTAAATTGAAGCAAATATTAGAAAATCTATTTTCTAAACTAATTGCAGGAAATTAAGCTAGAAGATAAGATACAATTTATAAATAATTGTCCAATTGCAAGAAACAATTAATTAATCACTAGGCAGATAGTAATTAGCAACTTGCAAGAATTAAACAGGATGCTTGTAATAGAGTAATCTATAATTCCCTATTGCATTAACTTGCTAATTAGTATCTTAGATGATTTACAATATTAGGACATGCACATAAAGAGGTTTACTAGTTGCCAGAAGTATATATTGATTTGTCACATATATTGCATATATAATGTCACATTCCCATAATTATTGTCTAATAAATCATGTATTTAGTCATATATTCTTCTTTATTAAATGCTGGCCCATTACTAAAGGAGAGGGAAGAAAAATGAGCCCAAAAGCCCATCAAAATTCTGATTTAATTTAGAATTAAATCAAATCAGAAACCAGAGTAGATCAGGGCAAATCAAGGAAGATAAAACCAGTTGAACAAGAGGTTAAAATAAGATCTTCACTAATCAATTGGTTAAATCCAAAGATCAAAGGAGGTTTCATCAAATCCAGGAGCTAAAACGGAAAATCTAGTAAGAGATAAAAGTGTATCGCTAAACCAGTGGGCAGCACCCTCCTGGTGTGGCCACCTTGCCACACCCGGCCGCGGAAACGCGGCTAAAACTTCGTTTTCATAGCTTTGCTGAGGTTGTTGGGGGAGCTTTTGCTCCCCTATCATCGTACGCTCTCCCTTGTTTTGTTTTTCCCTATAAATACTACATTTGACACAGAAGATACGCCAGAGACTAGTTTAAGTTTTTCTCTTTATTTAGGGTTTAGGTAATTTGTTAGATAGTTAATGAGAAGTTGTATCTCTGTTTTTAATTTGTAGTTCAGTACAGATACAAGTGAGAAAGAGGACAAGAATGATTGTACTCTGAAGTTGAAGTGACATCAATAAAGGATCAAGACATCTCTTTTTTTTCAATTCAAGGGTATGTTTCATTTCATTTACATGTTGTGTTTTACCTTAATTATAAGTAGCTAAATTTGTTTTTCTGGGCACACGATCATCTCTCTTCGATCCCTCTCTTGTTTTGAATGATTTTGATGTAAACAACCCAATGGAATCATATAAATGCCTTAAACTAAGCCTTGCTTCTTTGAAAGTGTTTTTGAAGGCACATAAGGATGGGTTTGGATTTCTAAAACTTCTATTTTTAAAACATCACTTGAACTTATTTTTATTTCATGACTTGATGATTTAATTTCAGTTCAAGATGAATTCCTAAGAAAAAAAGTTAACTTTTCCAAACAATCTTATTTGCTATACTTAAGACTTTCAAAACTCAAACTTAAGTTTTTTCCTATGATCAAGTTAAACCATTGAGAATTTCAAAAGAGGAATGTATCGTTAAGTAGTAAGATAGTGAGCCCAGATCTTTTTCATATATTAAAACAAACAACCAACCACTCTTCAAGCCTTTTGAAAGATCATCTTTTTATAGGCTGTCTAAAAATCATGGAAGACGAGTCATCCAAAAGCAGAATCCAAACTCCAGATGCAAGGTTAATTATGGCCACCAGCGCAGCACCAAAACGTGAGGGTTGAAACCCTCGTCTCAGCATCACTGCAAGGACCAAGACTAAGCGTGAAAGCCGCGTCTCAGCATTATTGCAGTGCCAAGACGCAGAGTCCAAAGCCCGTGTTCTCACGTGAAGCTTGACGCAGAGCTAGAAACCCACATCCCTCAAGCATTACTTCAGTAGCAGAATGCAAGGCTCAAAACCTGCGTCTCAGTTATAATTGTCCTCATTACTGGGTCACTTATGTAAGATCACCTAGAGGGGGGGTGAATAGGTGATGGCTAATCTAATGGTCACTTATGGACAAATAATGCGGAATTAAAACTAAATTGACCAAATTAAACTTCTTTTAATTAAACACTTATGTATAACACAAGAGTGTTGCCGAATTCCCCTTGCGAGGCTTTGGACAAACTCCTCTAGATTCCCCTTGAATGGGTTGAGGTGCCGCGTTGGCTCTCTTGGTTGAATACTAGTGTTAACAACAATCCCAAGCAAGTATGTATATCAATTATGAGCACAAGGGAATATATCATGCATATATAAGATGAACACAATAATTGAATGCAAGATGTAAAATAGAGACAAAAGAGAGAAAGAGAGCAAGAGTGAGCAATCGCAAACGCAAAGGGTTTGTTTCGAGGTTCGAGCACACTTGCTCTACATCCCCGCCTTCGACACACGAAGGATTTCCACTATGCAAGATCCCACCGGATCTCTCCTCGGTGCCGCAACACCTACAAGCCCTCGGACTCCCAAAGTCCCTTACACACCACAAGCCCACCGGCTCGTCGAGGCCGCACCTCAAATCACCACAAGAGTTCACACCCGAACTCCACACCACAACGAGCACACTTGCCCGTCTCCTCAAAGTACAAAGCAAAATCTCTTTGGTGATCACAACACTTTGATCACCTTACAAAAACTCTCACTACAACACTTTCCTATAGGATGAATAGCTCAATGGATGCTCAAGTGTTTGTGTGAGAAAGCAAGGAAAGAATCTTTGGTGAAAAACACAAGAAAATCTCTTTTACACTCTTTGATAAAACTCTCCTTTTAATTGGAAGTATTGACTCTAATTTTGTGGAGAAAAACCCTTCAGAAAGACTGGGAAAAACTAGCTCTAAGGTCTCCAAAAATCTTGGCTTAAAACAATGACAAAACCCCCTTTTATAGAGGCCAGAAAAATCTGACCGTTGGGCTCTGTCAGAGCTACCGGTCGACCGGTCCGGTCGACCGGCAACGGTCAAAAATCCGACCGTTGCAGCCTCCGGTCGACCGGCCCGGTCGACCGAGCAACTGGAGAAGAGAGTAAACTCTCTGTCGGTCGACCGGCCCGGTCGACCGATAATTCCCGAGAGCAAAGCTCTCTTAAGCGGTCGACCGGTCCGGTCGACCGTCCTCCAGTGCACACAGGCGTGCACGCTGTGCACGTCCGGTCGACCGACCCGGTCGACCGGCCACTGTCAGTTCTGAAAAATCAGAACTGCCAGAACCTGAAAATTTGGATTTAAGGATAGGTCTTTTTGGCTTAATAAAAATCGCATAAAAACTTAGAAATTCTACAAAAATAGTTTTATGAGATAGAAACATGCTTGCACAAAATCAAGGCATGTTATTGAAGATTTGACTATTTTTGTAACTTGGAAATATTTGCTCATAATAAAAACTGTTTTTCTAAAACAACATGTTTTTCCAAATTTCCATCAAATACAAAAACAAGATGCACTTTAAAGCATAGTGTGTGTGGATATGATCCACTACACAATCAAGATGACATATCTAGTTTTTGACATAAAATACTAAACTTGGTTTTGAAATATCAACATGTTTTTCTAAACTTTCATCAAATACAAAAACAAGATATACTATAAAAGCATAGTGTGTATGGATATGATCCACTACACAATCAAGATGAAATATCTAGTTTTTGACAATAGGCTCTAAGCATGGTTTTGGATATAAGATATGTAAACTATGAAATACCAAAAACCAATTGTATTTTATCACAAATAAAAAATCTTTTCTTAACTAGGAAAATCTTTTATGAAAATCATTCTATCAAGAGTTCTATCAAGAGTGTGTGTGTGATATAGACTTGAGCAATCCACCAATCTATTCTATCCTTTACATTTTTATCTAAAACAAATAAAAATCTTATACCTAGACACAAGTCTTCAACTTCTTGAAGTCTTCCCTTGAAGGCTTCTCATCTTCTTGACTTGGTCCAAATGCAATCCACCGAGCTCATCTCTAGATGTGTTCTTGATGCATAGGCTCGTGAATCAACCGGTGCTAGCTTCCAACTTGTCTTTAAATCCTTTGTTGAAGCTCCACACCTACTAAGATCTTGATAAGGAATCTGTCACTAATTAAACACAAGATCATTAGTAATCATAACTTCATGAGTTGATCATCATCAAAACTAGGGTGATAGGCCTTTGGGCCAACAATCTCCCCCTTTTTGATGATGACAAAACTCATGACGTTATATATGCATGGATTAAAGTAAAGCTTCAAAGAAGCTCCCCCTTAACTCATGCATACAAAATAAATAATAAATATGATCATGAAGCTCATGAATATGGATGCCAATATGGAGATGCAACAAGCATAAATCAAAATCTTTTTACTCCTATTTGCATAAATCAAAACACATATGCATAAATACAAATCTTAATTCCCCTTAAGTAAGAAGGACAAATACTTCTCCCCCTTAAGCAAGGAAATCATGCATATATATCAAAACAAAAACACAAATACTTCTCCCCCTTTTTGTCAATCATCAACAAAGGGTTCAAAGTAAAATCAAATCAACAAATTTTCTCCCCCTTTATGTCAAAAATAAAGAAGTCAAGGAGGGGCAATACAAATCAAAAATTTTGAATTTTTCTCATCAAAACAAAATCATTAATTCTATTTTATCAAAACAAATTTTGAATTTTCTCTTTGATATCAAATAAAAAATATTGATACCATTTTAAAATCTAATGCATAAGCTTGAAAAATAAGATTTGAATTAAGCTTAGCATTAACAACACATGAAGAATTCGAACTAGTTAAATGAGAGTGTTTATCAACTAGTACGAAATCCTTCTATCAAGGAATAAATCTAAGGATTTTCATAAAATAGCAATGAAACACAAAACACTCAAACACTCTAATCTATAAAGTCCAAATAGTTTCAAAAGAAGTGAGTGTACTAATGTTATGTGAAACATGGCATCATGAAAATGGCAATAAGGTACAATATTCCTTAGAAAATCATAAACATCAAAATCATCTCACATTTTTTATTAAATCATGAAAACAAAATCTATATGTCAAGATATATGTATGTTTTGACAATACATGAAATATACATACATATCTCTTAAACTCAAGTGAGTCTATATGAATGGATTTGCATTGAAGGCAAAAGACTCAAGAGTTATACATGTATATTTTAAGGTTTGGCAAAACACACATATACATGAAATAAAAGGCACATGATCATAAATCAAATCCAAAAGGTGAACATAAGTTTAAATATGTATGAATCATCAAAACTAAGCAATACAAGTACATTTCAAGGGTTCAAATAAGCATTTAAGCACACTTACTAATAGATCTTTTTGAGGCCCATGATATGTTCAAGTATAAATCCTAGTGTTGACAAAAACTAACATATAAACTAATATTCAAATCATGAAGCATTAAATTTTAAGAAAAATTGAATCATGTGACAATCTCAAAAACTATTTGAAGAATACATAACTAGTATAAATTGTTTTTGAAACTAGTTAAAGATCCTTCAAATATGTCAAATCATATGTTTTTCATGAATGAGACTAAGTACATAAAAATCCAAGCACTCATAGTCCATAAAGCTCATAAATATATTTTTGAATAAAAGATGAGTGTTCAAAGGTTATGTAAATAGTATTTTCATGAAAGTTGTCATTGAAGCTCAAATCACATAGAAATCATTGTTATCAAAACAACACAAAATCATTTTTATTAAAAACTACAATCTTCATGGTATATGTATGAATTATACAAATCTAAAAATACACATACATATCCCAAAATTGTAAAAGAGTCTATCAAATATTTGCATGAAAGCTAGAGACTCACGGGTATACATGTATATTTATTAGATTTGAATTAAACACACATATACATGAGGTAAGATCAAGGATAGGCATAACAAGTATAAATGACCGAATCATCAAAACTAGCCTATACACATGCATATAGTGGATACAAATGAGCATGAAGTCCAAATATATATTAGTCAATTGTAGTTCACTATACATATATGTATAAATGCAAGTTTTGACGCATTCTACATTTAAGCATGTAAATGCCACATGAAGCACATAAAATCTTAAAACATGAACATGCTATGAATGATATTATGAAAATAAAAGCATGTACATAAATAAAATAGGAGTTTAGAAATTGTTACCAACTCCAAAGCTCCTAGCATGGTGGTTGATCCACCAAAGCTCCTTGATAGCGATGCAACCCAAAAGTATATCCATCATGTCCAAGTGCATCCACTACCAAGGTAACATCCCTCTCACGTTTTGAGAGAGCCCTCACCTACATCACAAGCAAAAGGTGGGGGTTTTGGTACCCATATTTTCTTGGGTCCTTTGGGGTTAGCTTTATTATAAGGAACCCAAAATCCTTTAGACATAGCAAAATATAAGTTATGCTTCTTATCAAAGCAATATTTTGCTAAATGGCCTTTGCGACCACAATGTGTACAAGTGTACACCCTATCATGATGCTTATGAGTGTGATTATGATCGTGATGTGCAACATAAGCATGAACATGATGTGTTTGTGCATGAGCATGGGGAACTTGTTTCTTTTGAAACAAAGATTCCAACTTAGAATGATTGAATGCACATGTGCTCAAATTAGAGCTCAAATTTTCTATCTTATTTTTCAAATTCTTAATCTCATTATTTGTGGCATGTAAAGCATGGTGAGATAAAGAATCATTTTTCTTTTTCTTTTGAAAAACATTATCCTTTTCTTTTTTCAACAAATTTTCTTTTTAAATATTTATTTTCTTGAAAAACGATTTCCTTTTGTTTTTCCACCAAATCAATCTTATCCTTCAAAATAGTGTTCCCTTCACATAAATCATTTAATTTTGAAAATAAGGAAACATTCTCATTTTTCAAAAACTCATTTTCTTTTTCTAAGCATGCCATTTTATTTTCTAATGAATCTTTATCATTAAGCATGGCATCAAAATTCTTTTTCAAAATTTTATTATCCTTTTCTAAACATGCAATGTTACTTCTAAAAGAATCATGTTCTACATGCATGCAATCAAGTTCCTTTTTCAAATTTTTATTTTTCTTTTTAATCATGTCATATTTTTCAAGCACAAGATGACAAAAGGTAGCAAGCTCACATATGACATGTCTACATCCTCATCATCGGATTCGGTGTTTACCTCAAGGGGGTTATCCCCTTGGACCATGTAGCACACGTTGGAGATGTCGCTTCCAACGTCCGAATCGCTCCCGCATAGTATTGATCTTTCTCGCCAAGGGAGATGAGGGTGTTCCATACTACAAAGCCGAATCAAGATTAGTCATCTTAGACAAATAATCATTATCTAAGCAAGATACTAAAGCATGTAGGGCTTTTGCATTAGCCTCAATGTTCTTACCATTTAAGCAATATTCTTTATTAGTTGTGGCAAGATATACACTAAGGCCAAGTCCTTTGAGGAACAAAGACATCTTAACCTTCCAAATTTGGATGTTAAGAGTGTCAAAGGTGGGTGGTGACATGAAGTCCATTGTGCGTGTACAAATCTTGTGATTAGCCTAAAAGAGGATCTTTAACTCTAGGTTGTTAGACCTAATATCAAGAGCACTTGGCTCTGATACCAATTGTAAGATCACCTAGAGGGGGGGTGAATAGGTGATGGCTAATCTAATGGTCACTTATGGACAAATAATGCGGAATTAAAACTAAATTGACCAAATTAAACTTCTTTTAATTAAACACTTATGTATAACACATGAGTGTTGCCGAATTCCCCTTGCGAGGCTCTGGACAAACTCCTCTAGATTCCCCTTGAATGGGTTGAGGTGCCGCGTTGGCTCTCTTGGTTGAATACTAGTGTTAACAACAATCCCAAGCAAGTATGTATATCAATTATGAGCACAAGGGATATATCATGCATATATAAGATGAACACAATAATTGAATGCAAGATGTAAAATAGAGACAAAAGAGAGAAAGAGAGCAAGAGTGAGCAATCGCAAACGCAAAGGGTTTGTTTCGAGGTTCGAGCACACTTGCTCTACATCCCCGCCTTCGACACACGAAGGATTTCCACTATGCAAGATCCCACCGGATCTCTCCTCGGTGCCGCAACACCTACAAGCCCTCGGACTCCCAAAGTCCCTTACACACCACAAGCCCACCGGCTCGTCGAGGCCGCACCTCAAATCACCACAAGAGTTCACACCCGAACTCCACACCACAACGAGCACACTTGCCCGTCTCCTCAAAGTACAAAGCAAAATCTCTTTGGTGATCACAACACTTGATCACCTTACAAAAACTCTCACTACAACACTTTCCTATAGGATGAATAGCTCAATGGATGCTCAAGTGTTTGTGTGAGAAAGCAAGGAAAGAATCTTTGGTGAAAAACACAAGAAAATCTCTTTTACACTCTTTGATAAAACTCTCCTTTTATTGGAAGTATTGACTCTAATTTTGTGGAGAAAAACCCTTCAGAAAGACTGGGAAAAACTAGCTCTAAGGTCTCCAAAAATCTTGGCTTAAAACAATGACAAAACCCCTTTTATAGAGGCCAGAAAAATCTGACCGTTGGGCTCTGTCAGAGCTACCGGTCGACCGGTCCGGTCGACCGGCAACGGTCAAAAATCCGACCGTTGCAGCCTCCGGTCGACCGGCCCGGTCGACCGAGCAACTGGAGAAGAGAGTAAACTCTCTGTCGGTCGACCGGCCCGGTCGACCGATAATTCCCGAGAGCAAAGCTCTCTTAAGCGGTCGACCGGTCCGGTCGACCGTCCTCCAGTGCACACAGGCGTGCACGCTGTGCACGTCCGGTCGACCGACCCGTCGACCGGCCACTGTCAGTTCTGAAAAATCAGAACTGCCAGAACCTGAAAATTTGGGATTTAAGGATAGGTCTTTTTGGCTTAATAAAAATCCCATAAAAACTTAGAAATTCTACAAAAATTTTTATGAGATAGAAACATGCTTGCACAAAATCAAGGCATGTTATTGAAGATTTGACTATTTTTGTAACTTGGAAATATTGGCTCATAATAAAAACTGTTTTTCTAAAACAACATGTTTTTCCAAATTTCCATCAAATACAAAAACAAGATGCACTTTAAAGCATAGTGTGTGTGGATATGATCCACTACACAATCAAGATGACATATCTAGTTTTTGACATAAAACACTAAACTTGGTTTTGAAATATCAACATGTTTTTCCAAACTTTCATCAAATACAAAAACAAGATATACTATAAAAGCATAGTGTGTATGGATATGATCCACTACACAATCAAGATGAAATATCTAGTTTTTGACAATAGGCTCTAAGCATGGTTTTGGATATAAGATATGTAAACTATGAAATACCAAAAACCAAATTGTATTTTATCACAAATAAAAAATCTTTTCTTAACTAGGAAAATCTTTTATGAAAATCATTCTATCAAGAGTTCTATCAAGAGTGTGTGTGTGATATAGACTTGAGCAATCCACCAATCTATTCTATCCTTTACATTTTTATCTAAAACAAATAAAAATCTTATACCTAGACACAAGTCTTCAACTTCTTGAAGTCTTCCCTTGAAGGCTTCTCATCTTCTTGACTTGGTCCAAATGCAATCCACCGAGCTCATCTCTAGATGTGTTCTTGATGCATAGGCTCGTGAATCAACCGGTGCTAGCTTCCAACTTGTCTTTAAATCCTTTGTTGAAGCTCCACACCTACTAAGATCTTGATAAGGAATCTGTCACTAATTAAACACAAGATCATTAGTAATCATAACTTCATGAGTTTGATCATCATCAAAACTAGGGTGATAGGCCTTTGGGCCAACAACTTACTGCCCACGTAGTGAGGGAGTTAACCCCCATTATGGAGTGTTTTTAGGGGACACGTTCACCCCCTGAAGCCTCTATAAATAGCCCAGTTTGCTGTGGAGAAGGGGCAGGCACATATACAGGGGAGATAAAAAAGAAGAAGAGAGAGTTCAACTCTTCTAACGACTTGTTGCATACAAGTTCGTTTTCTGCCTACAATCTCTTTGAGATGCTTGTTGGACAGAAGCTGTGTTACTTCATCCACCATCCAAAGAGAGGATTCCCAAGAGGTCCTGACGTTCACCCGGTCAACGGAAAACAAAATTCACTTTCCTCGCCACATCAAGAACCTGACATTAAACAAAGGGGAGATTTAAGCTTGAATATCTCCCCTCTCTTTTGTAAGGATTATTGATCTGCTGTAACTTTCTTTATAATCAAATAAAGAATTTACTCCTTGATCTTCAATTTCCCTCCACCAAACAAGAGATCGTATAAATGTAGAGGTGCAAGACTCGCGTTTCAGAGCCACAACGCGAGAGCTGCGTTCATTTTACAGGACGTGAGCTCCGCGTCTCAGAACCTTGCGTCTCAGCTTTACGAAGCAAGGATAACTCTCACAATCTAAAAAGCCCTCGACAATCCGAGGCTAATCTCTTCGATCCCCCTCCCAGTAGGGGTGCCATCGGATCGGATACGGATCGGATATTACTTCTAGCATATCCATATCCGCACCCAATACTCTTGCAAGAATCGAATACTTTTCACTATTACTTTTCACCAACTCAAATATCAAAATTTAATACCTTATTCCATTGAAGAATAGTCTTCTCCATACCGATATCATTATGAAGCACGCAACATTCGGATATCGGATCAGATACGAATAAGATATTACTTTTACCATATCCGTATCCGCACCTACCTTTCGGATTCGGATACGGATACAAATATTGACGGATGTGAAAAAATGATATCCGTATCCGGATTGGAGGCGGATTCGGATGCGGATATCCGCGGATAATCCGTATCCGGTGGCACCCCGAGGCTCCCACGGATCTAAGAGATTATTTGACAAAGAAGAGGAGTGCTAGTTTGATCTCCCCATCATGTTGCTGTAAACGGCTCATCACAATGCTCTCTGAGTGCCGTTGCAGTACACGTGCAAGCCGACAGTCTATATTCAGACAGTCGACTCTAACTTCCTGATCAGCCAAAAGATATTGCTCCCACAGGAGGAGGACCTTCTCCGATACAGAGTACCCTGAAATCACTGCAAACATGGCAAGCAGAAGTAAGGAAAAATAACCAGTAGTCAGCTCCGGCGAGTCTGACATGGAACCAGAAGGAGTGTACCGGCATACTCGCACTCGGACTTGAGTGATTGTCCCGATCAATTACAGTGCCCTGGCTCGGGGCTTTGAAGTAAATGACTCACATTTCGCCGTTGCAGAGTCGCAGGCTTCAAACTCTTCCATAGAGAAGGAAGCCTTTATATACATGATAAATACTCTTGAGGAGACGGCCAGGCGCTTTGAGCAACAAGCCCAGGTACAGAGGGAACAATTTAAGATGATTCGTGCTCAACAATAATCCATCGATTCTCTCAAACTGATACTGGTACAATTGCTTAAAGACAAGAGGAAGTTAACTGACAAAACCTCCTCTAAAAAGTCTAAAGACAAACGAAAAGAAGGAGAAAGTTCATCTTCAGTGCATATAGAGGAGAAAGAGCAATCTACTTCTGAGTCGTCTAAATTCTCATCTAAGGGGGAAGGCAACCCGGACCATGGAAGGGTTCATTCTAAAAGAATGAATCAATTGGAGCAATGTCTCGAGGCACTTACTAATCGGAAAGGCCTCCAAGAAGCAGGAGTGGTCCGGCCATATCCGGCCGAGTGGGACCTTGTTCCATACCCTCCCAAGTTCAAAGGTCCGACCCTACAGGCATTTGACGGCAAAGGGTCACCGAACCAACATATCTACTACTTTAAGTCTCAGACGGGGAACGTGGCAGATAATGATGCCATCTTGACATGTTTATTCATCGGCACTCTAAAAGGCTTGCCTTTGAATGGTTCATGAAGCTTCCGAAAAGTTCCATTAAAAATTGGAGTGATCTGGAGAAGCTCTTCCTAAGACGCTTTTTTGAAGACGACTCAGAGGTCACAATGCCTACTTTTTTGGCCACAAAGCAGCGAAAGGGGGAACCAGTCAAATCATTTGTAGAAAGATTTCGGAATATGGCACTCTGATGTCCTAGCTGTATGACCCAGGTCACCCTGGTAGAAACATGCCGCCACAATCTACAAACGTCGTTCCTCGCCCAAATAGGAGTTGCTGAAAGCCGCACCTGGAAGCAATTGGTCCAGCAAGGTGAACAGGCTGAAGAAATTATCGCCAGGGTTAGGGCAGAAGAAAATAAGCCCAGACCCGAAAGGTCGACAAGGCGTACGCCAGACGCATCCTTTCAAATAAAAAGGAAAGATAACTTGGCGACAGAAACCAAATCCCCTATCAAACCTCAGTCAGTCAAAGAAAGTGGCTCTTTGAATCAGCCACGCGCCAATAAGTAGTATTCCTTCAAAGATGAACATGTTGACTCGTTGTTCAAGTTACTCAACAAGAGCAAAAGATTGAAGCTTCCTGAAGCTAGACATCCTGAATAAGTCAGTAAAACTGATAATCTTAACTACTGCTTGTATCTTAGGATGCTGGGACACCCACCAAGAGCTGTTGTGTCTTCAAAGACATCCTTCAGGCTCTAATTGATGCAGAGGTATTAAAACTCCGTCCAGAGCAGAAGAAAGTAACGGCCAATATGACATCATTCCTCTAGTTTGGAAGACAACATCCAACACCCTCTGGAGTAGTCCTCATCCCAAAAGGGGAACTAAGAATGATCAATATAGACCCTTACCATCAACAAGAGAAGGGTCTTGTACCTGTCCCCATACCTCAGGGGGAAGTTATGTGGGTTCATCTCGACCTTGTGGACGGCCAGCAATGGACCACTTTTACCAGCAGAAGGTCCAAAGGCAAAGCGAAAGCTTCGTCCTGTAATGTGGTGTGCACTTCTTCCCGAGAAGCAGAAACTGATGCTCCCTCACTAACTAATTCAGAGGAGGAAATAATAGTTCTCGCCGCAGAACCTAATCAACCACTCGTGGCAGAAACTCGTTCGGGCCAGTCATATTTAAAAAAGTATGACAAAATGGTGGCAATCCCTCCTAAACCCACTATAGAGTCAGCCAAGCCCTCCACGAAACAACGGGTGGAAAAGCAGAAAGAGCTTCGGTTTTCCAAAGCTCTCCCAAAGGACAACGCGGAAGGATCCAAAACACCTTACCGCTTTGACTTCCTAGCTCAACTGGACAATATTCCGGCCAGAATCACCCTTTACGAGCTCCTGAGGCTATCAAAGTCAACCAGAGAAGCTTTGAGAGAGGCCCTAGCTAATGTTGAGGTCTTCATGACCCAGATACCGGCTGGACTACGGGAGGAAGATGTAGAGGATTGCCTCCATACCTCCCAAAATGCTCCATGCATCACCTCACACGGCGCATGATATGCAGGTTAAAGGGAAACATGATCGACCTCTATACTTCACAGGGTATATTGGATCATCTGAAGTAAGCCGCACTCAGGTAGATCCAGGGTCGGCATTGAGCATTATGCCTCGCCGGGTCATGCAACATTTAGGGATTCCCACTCACCGATTGAGCGCCACCCAGACTACCATTTATGGTTTCAATGCCAATGGTACGCGCCAAATGGGAAAGATCAAGCTCAAATGCCAAATTGGGGACTTAAAGTCTGAAGTGACGTGCTATGTGGTCGATGCTGACACTTCATATAATTTGCTGCTTGGACGACCATGGATTTGTCGTAATTCTATCGTCCCTTCCACTCTCCACCAAGTTATGAAATACATCGACGGAAGTGAGAAAGTACGAACGTTGATTGCTGAAAGGCATCCGTTCAAGGGGGTAAAGAACTATTTCACAGAATCTCTCCTGTACCAGGACTCCTTGGAAACAAACGAGAACCTATAACCAGAGGAACCATACTCTAGTAATAAAGCTGACATTGAGCCAGAGAAATAAGAGTGCATGTGGGAATTGGATCCACTTGTAATGAGCATTAAAGAGCTCGATGTTAATAACACCGCCAATGATGTAGGCGGGTGGTATATTAATGAAGATTTAAATTTAACTTACTTCTCTGTGCTCGCTTCTGATTCAGTGCCATCAGACACTAGTACCGAAGTGGATAATGACCCTTGGTCAGCAATGGATGCTCTGACATCAATGCATGTACCAATGAAGTCATCCTTCGAAACGTACTAAGATGTCGGTGATGCGCAAGAATCAGTATTCATGATCCCTGACGCCATCACTTATGCCAAACGATGCCATGCCTGCCAAGTCCATGGCGATTTTAACCATCAAGCACTAGGATATCTTCACTCTACAACCTCTACCTGGCATTTGAGATGTGGGGATGGACGTAGTTGGCCTTATAAGCCCACCATCATCCAAAAGACACCAGTTCATCTTAACCATAACTGACTACTTCTCTAAATGGGCCGAAGCTATCCCTTTGAGGGAGGTAAAGACATCTGATTGTTGGCCCAAAGGCCCATCACTCTAGTTTTGATGATGATCAACTCATGTAGTTATAGTACTAATGATCTTGTGTTTTAGTAACAGATTTGTTATCAAGATCTTAGTAGGTGTGGAGCTTCACAAAGGATTTAAAGACAAGTTTTGGAGCTAGCACCGGTTGGATCACGAGCCTATGCATCAAGACCACATCAAGAGTTGAGCTCGTTGGATCGTGTTTGAACAAAGTCTAGAAGATGAGAAGACTTCAAGTGAAGACTTCAAGAAGATGAAGACTTGTGTCTAGATATAAGATTTTGTAAAAATGTAAAGGATAGAGTAGTTGGTGGATTGCTCAAGTACATATATACACACACACTCTTGATAGTTTTGTTTTTACAAAAGATTTTTACTTTGGAAGAATACTATTTTGGTTTTTGGTGTTTTCTTATATACATGTTTTAAACCAAAACCATATTTAGAGCTTAATGCCAAAAACATAGATATTTCATCTTAATTGTGTAGTGGATCATATCCATACACACTATGCTTTAATGAATTCAAAATATCTTGTTTTTATATCATGAAGAAGTTTGGAAAACAAGTTTTAGAAAAATACTAGTTTTCATTTAAGCCAATATTTCCAACTTACAAAAATAGTTAAAATCTTTTATAACATGCCTTGATTTTGTGCAAGCATGTTTGTTTATCAAAGTATATTGGTAAAACTATTTTTGTATATTTTTCAGTATTTTATGGGATTTTTAGTGAGCCAAAAAGACCAAGTTTTAATCCCTAGATTTTCTGTTCCAGGCTTCAGCCAGTCGACTAGTCGACCGACCAAGTCGACTAGGGCTAAAGTCGGTCGACCGACTCGGTTGACCGACGTGCACAGACGTGCACGCCAGTTCTGCAGGATGGCCGGCCGACCGACCCGGTCGACCGTCTAGAGAGCTCTGCTCTCTGGAAAGGCCCCGGCTGACCGCGCGGTCGACCGGACAGAGAGTTTGCTCTATGTATCCTGGATCGGTCGACCGCCCGGTCGACCGATGGCTCAAACGGTCTGAAATATGACCGTTGGCCGGTCGGCGGACGGTCGACCGATAGGCCTGACAGAACCCCAACGGCTAGTTTTTCTGAGCCTATAAATTTGGGGTTTGGGCATTGTTTTCACCAAGATTTGGAGAGTATTTTTGAGCCAGTTTTTTCAATCCTTTTCAGAGGTTTTTCTCCACAAATTTGAGAGAAAATATTTCCTATCAAAAGGGAAGATTTTATCAAGAGTGTTTAAAATGATTCTTTGAGTTTTCCTCCACCATTCTCTTCCTTGTTATTCTCACACAAACACTTGAGCATCCATTGATTATTCATTCTATAGGAGTGTTGTAGTGAGAGTGCTTTTAGGTGATCAAAATGTTGTGATCACCAAAGATCTTTTCTTTGTACTTTGAGGAGGCGGGCAAGTGTGCTCGCGGTGGTTTAGAGTTCGGTTGTGAACTCTTGGTTTGAGGTGCGGCCTCGGCAAGCTTGTGGGGCTTGCGTGTGTACGGGACTAGGGAGTCCGAGGGATTGTAGGTGTTGCGGCACCAAGGAGAGATCCATTGGGATCATGCATAGTGGAAATCCTTCGTGTGTCGAAGGCGGGGATGTAGAGCAAGTGTGCTCGAACATCGAAACAAATCCCTTGTGTTTGCGATTGCTCTCTCTCTCTCTCTGTCTCTTGTTTATATCTTGCATGCTTCTATTATGTTTATCTTTACATGCTTGATATATTGTGTGCTTATTTGTTATACTTGATTTGGATTGTTTGCTAACACTTGTATTCAACCAAGAGAGCCAACGCGGCACCTCAACCCTTATCAAGGGGAATCTAGAGGAGTTTGTCCAGAGCCCTTCACGGGGAATTCGGCAACACTCTTGTGTTATACGTGGTTTTTAGTGTAAGAGTTTAGTTTAGGTCATAATAGTTTATACTTCCGCATTATTTGGCATTAAGTGACCATTAGATTAGCCATCACATATTCACCCCCCCTCTAAGTGAACTTACAATTGGTATCAGAGCTTGATACTCTGATTTGGGTCTTACAACCTAGAGTTAAAGATCCTCATTTTTAGGCTAATCACAATATTTGTACACACACCATGGACTTCATGTCACCACCCATGTTTGACATTCTTAACATCCATATATGAAAGGTGAAGATGTCTTTGTACCTCAAGGCCCTAGGCATTCATGTTTATCTTGCCATCACTAATAATGATTATTGTTTATATGGTAAAAATATTGAGGCTAATGCAAAAGCCCTTAATGCTTTAAAGTCTACCCTAGATGATGTTTATTTATCTAGAGTTTCTAACTTTGATTCAACTTTTGTAGTATGGAATACCCTCATCTCCCTTGACGAAAAGGATCTATATTATGCCGGGAGCGATTCGGACGTTGGAAGTAACACCTCCAACTTGTGCTATATGGTCCAAGGGGATAACCCCCTTGAGGTAACTACCGAATCCGAGGTAGAAGATGATAACATGTCATATGATGAGCTCACTTCATTTTGTCAATTACTTCTTGAGAAATATGACATGATTAAGAAAGAAAATAAAAATTTGAAAAAGAATTTTGATTGCATGCTTAATGAAAAAGATTCAATAGAAAACAAGATTGCATGCTTTAAAAAAGAAAAGGAAGATTTGAAAAATGAGAATGTTTCCTTATTTTCAAAATTGAATAATTTGTGTGAAGAAAACAATACTTTGAAAAATAAAATTGATTTGGTGGAAAAACAAAAAGAAGTTGTTTTCGAAGAAAATAAGTCTTTAAAAGGAAAATTTTGTGAAAAAGAAAAAGATTTTGTTTCTAAAAAGAAAAAGAAAAATGATTCTTTATCTCATCATGCTTTACATGCCACCACTAATGAGATTAAAGATTTGAAAAAAAAAATGGATTGTTTGAGTTCAACTTTGAACTCTTGTGCATTTAACCATACTAGGTTGGAGTCAATGTTTTCAAAGAAACAAACTCCACACATTCATGCACAACATCATTATGTATATGCTTATGTTGCACGTCATGATCACACTCCTACACATAAGCATCCTAAGGTGTACACTTGTACACATTGTGGCCGCAAAGGTAATTTAGCAAAATTTTGTTATAACAAGTTGCATCATTTCAATTTTGCTAATAATAAAAATTTTTGGGTTCCTTACAAGACTAACCCCAAAGGACCCAAGAAAATATGGGTACCAAAATCCCCACCTTTTGTATTTGATGTAGGTGAGGGCTCTCACACGACGTGAGAGGGATGGTGCCTTGATGGTCGGTGCATTTGAACTAAAAGGACACATATTTGGAGCACCGCTATCAAGGAATTTTGGTGGGACAACCACCATGTTTGGAGCTTTGGAGGTGGTAACGATCTCTAAACTCCTACTTTTTATGCACATGCTAGTTCATCTATCCTATTCATAGCATGTCCATGTTTTTGATGTGCTTCATGTGGTGATAACATGCTTAGATGTAGTTTTTATCAAAACTTGTATTATACATGTACAAATAGTGAGCTACATTTGTTTTATATATGATTGCACTTCATGCTCATTTGTACCCACTATATGCATATGTATAGACTAGTTTTGATGATTTTCATTTATACATGCTTTGCCAATTTTTATGCTTTACTTCATGTATATGTATTATTAATTCAAATCTAATAAATATACATGCATACCCGTGAGTCTCTTGCCTTCATGCAAATACATTTGATAGACTCTTTTATGTTTGGGATATGTATGTGTATTGTTAGTTTTGGATAAATCATACATATACCATGAAGATTAGTGTTTTAATAAAAAAAAATTTTTTTTAAATGTGACTTATGATCTTTTTGAGCTTAAATGACTATTTTCATAAAAATGCTATTTACATGATCTTTTAACACTCACATCTTCATTTATTATTTCATGACTTAGTTTCATGATCATTTTGAGCTTTATAGTCCATGAGTGATTAATCTTTTATGTACTTAGTTATGTTTTATGAAAAACATATGATTGATGTATTTGAAGGATTTTTAACTAGTTGTTCAAAAACTATTTTATACTAGTTATTTATTCTTCAATTAGTCTATAAGTTATACACATGATCCTATTTTTAATCTATTGGATAAATTCTTTTGTATTCTCAAGATTTGATGCTTCATGAATTGAATATTAGTTTAAATGTTAGCTTTTGTCAACACTAGGATTTATACTTGTACATATTATGGGCTACAAATAAATCTATATATGTTGGGTTTGATTGCTTATTTGTGCCTATTTGGTGTGCTAGTATAGCCTAGCTTTGATGATCCTTACATTTTTAAACTTGTATTCCCATTTTGGATTTGTGTTATGATCATGTGTTTTCATTTCATGTATATGTTTATTTTGCCAAACTTTAAGATATACATGAATACCTCTTGAGTCATTTGCCTTTCATGCAAATCTATATATATGAACTCAATTGTGTTTAGGGATATGTATGTATACTTCTTGTGTTGTCAAAACATACATATACCTTGAAATATAATTTTTTAATAAAAAATTTTGTGGTGATTTTTATGTTTTCAAAATTTATGATAATTTTCACATTGTCTTATTTAAAGAAATATTGAGCTTCATTGCCTTTTTCATGTGATTTACACATATTTCATGAAAAATATTTTTATTTTATTCCTTGATTGAAGGATTCCATACTAGTTTTCAAACATTTTCATTTAACTAGTTCGAGTTCTTCATGTGGTAGATTATATGATGTATACACTTAAGATTATTTTTCTATTGGTATCATTGGATATTTTCAATTGGTATCAATATGAACTTCTTTTGTATATACTCATATTTTGTTTTCCCATATATGTATGTATCAATTTAATTTGGTATACTCATTTTTCATACATATATATGAGTTATTTGTGCTTGAGTTAAAATTGTTTTACATGTTTAAAGCACAAAGTTGTTTATGATAAGAAAATAAATATTTGAAGAAAAATTCTCAAGTTTTGTTTTATAAGAAAAATTCTAAATTTTTGATTTGTATTGCCTATATGCAAGGAGAGCTTAACATCTCTTCTACATATAAATTCATGTTGAGTGTATTGTATATTGAGGAGCTTGATAACTCTTCTTTATGTGGTACACGTGTGTAGGGGGAGCTTCACATCTCCTCTTATGCATTACATATTATACATTATGTGAATTAGGGCTTGTCATCCCTCTTTCATGTAATATATATGTGTAGGGAAGTTACTTAACAGTCTTCCTCTTCAAGAATGTATATCGCATATAACCTTTTATTGATATGTTTGATTTGACCCCTTTATTGGTTTCTTTGTTTATGACAAAAAGGGGGAGAAAAATTTGTTGATTATGTTTTTACCCCTTTGTTGATGATTGACAAAAAGGGGGAGAAGAATTTGAGATTTATATATTTGAGATTTATATGCATGTTAGTAGAATTTATGTTTTATGCATATATGTTTTGTTTTTACAAATAGGAGAAAAAGAATTTGATTTGTTTTATGCTTGTTAGCATGTTTATCTCCTTGATTTGCATACATGTCATGTGCTTCATTTCCATATTATATTGTTTATTTGTTATGCATGAGTTAAGGGGAGCTTCTTTGAAGCTTTACTTTAATCCATACATATATAACTTCATGAGTTTTGTCATCATCAAAAAGGGGGAGATTGTTGGCCCAAAAGCCCATCACTCTAGTTTTGATGATGATCAACTCATGTAGTTATAGTACTAATGATCTTATGTTTTAGTAACAGATTTGTTATCAAGATCTTAGTAGGTGTGGAGCTTCAACAAAGGATTTAAAGTCAAGTTTTGGAGCTAGCATCGGTTGGTTCACGAGGCTATGCATCAAGACCACATCAAGAGTTGAGCTCGTTGGATCGTGTTTGGATCAAGTCTAGAAGATGAGAAGACTTCAAGTGAAGACTTCAAGAAGATGAAGACTTGTGTCTAGGTATAAGATTTTGTTAAAATGTAAAGGATAAAGTAGTTGGTGATTGCTCAAGTACATATACACACACACTCTTGATAGTTTTGTTTTTACAAAAGATTTTTACTTTAGAAGAATACTATTTTGGTTTTTGGTGTTTTCTTATATACATGTTTTAAACCAAAACCATATTTAGAGCTTAATGCCAAAAACATAGATATTTCATCTTAATTGTGTAGTGGATCATATCCATACACACTATGCTTTAATGAATTCAAAATATCTTATTTTTGTATCATGAAGAAGTTTGGAAAACAAGTTTTAGAAAAATACTAGTTTTCATTTAAGCCAATATTTCCAACTTACAAAAATAGTCAAAATCTTTTAAAACATGCCTTGATTTTGTGCAAGCATGTTTGTTTATCAAAGTATATTGGTAAAACTATTTTTGTATATTTTTCAGTATTTTATGGGATTTTTAGTGAGCCAAAAAGACCAAGTTTTAATCCCTAGATTTTCTGTTCCAGGCTTCAGCCAGTCGACTAGTCGACCGACCAAGTCGACTAGAGCTGAAGTCGGTCGACCGACTCGGTCGACCGACGTGCACGCCAGTTCTGCAGGATGGCCGGCCGACCGACCCGGTCGACCGTCCAGAGAGCTCTGCTCTCTGGAAAGGCCCCGGCCGACCGCGCGATCGACCGGACAGAGAGATTGCTCTCTGTATCTTGGATCGGTCGACCGCCCGGTCGACCGATGGCTCAAACGGTCTGAAATATGACCGTCGGCCGGTCGGCCGGACGGTCGACCGATAGGCCTGACAGAACCCTAACGGCTAGTTTTTCTGAGCCTATAAATTTGAGGGTTTGGGCATTGTTTTCACCAAGATTTGGAGAGTATTTTTGAGCCAGTTTTTCCAATCGTTTTCAGAGGTTTTTCTCCACAAATTTGAGAGCAAATATTTCCTATCAAAAGGGAAGATTTTATCAAGAGTGTTTAAAGTGATTCTTTGAGTTTTCCTCCACCATTCTCTTCCTTATTTTTCTCACACAAACACTTGAGCATCCATTGATTATTCATTCTATAGGAGTGTTGTAGTGACAGTGCTTTTAGGTGATCAAAGTGTTGTGATCACCAAAGATCTTTTCTTTGTACTTTGAGGAGGCGGGCAAGTGTGCTCGCGGTGGTTTAGAGTTCGGTTGTGAACTCTTGGTTGAGGTGCGGCTTCGGCAAGCTTGTGGGGCTTGCGTGAGTACGGGACCAGGGAGTCCGAGGGATTGTAGGTGTTGCGGCACCAAGGAGAGATCCATTGGGATTGTGCATAGTGGAAATCCTTCGTGTGTCGAAGGCGGGGATGTAGAGCAAGTGTGCTCGAACCTCGAAACAAATCCCTTGTGTTTGCGATTGCTCTCTCTCTCTCTTTGTCTCTTGTTTATATCTTGCATGCTTCTATTGTGTTTATCTTTACATGCTTGATATATTGTGTGCTTTTTTGTTATACTTGCTTGGGATTGTTTGCTAACACTTGTATTCAACCAAGAGAGCCAACGCGGCACCTCAACCCTTATCAGGGGAATCTAGAGGAATTTGTCCAGAGCCCTTCACGGGGAATTCGGCAACACTCTTGTGTTATACGTGGTGTTTAGTGTAAGAGTTTAGTTTAGGTCATAATAGTTTATACTTCCGCATTATTTGGCATTAAGTGACCATTAGATTAGCCATCACCTACTCACCCCCCCTCTAGGTGAACTTACATCGATGTGATCAAATTCATTAAACATCACGTCATCTACCGTTTTGGTGTACCCCAGTGAATTGTCCATGACAATAGACCCCAGTTCGTTAGTCAGGCTTTTCAAAGGTTTTGCAACAAGTTTAGACTCCAGAGTGTGTCCTCAACAGCATACTACCCAGCTGCTAACGGCCTTGCAGAAGCTTTCAACGAGACTATTGGCAAACTTCTCAAGAAATTCGTCTTGAAAATCCAACGTAATTGGGACGACAAATTAGGTGAATGCTTATGGGCCTATCGCACGACAATTCGAACCCCAACAAAAGCTACACCATTCTCTTTGATATATGGGTGTGAAAACGTGCTTCCACTAGAAATCCAAATTCCATCTCTACGTGTCGCCTTGACAACAGAGATGATAAATGAGGAGAAGTGTCGACTGCGACTCCAAGAACTAGAGGCCTTAGATGATAAACGTCTGCAAGCCCAACAACAAATCGAGCTCTATCAAGCTCGGATTACCAGAGCCTTCAACAAGAAAGTTAAGGAGTGAACTTTCAAGAAAGGTGACCTTGTCTTAGCTGTCAAAAGACCCATGGTAATAACACATAAGACAAAAGGAAAATTTCAGCCCAAATGGGAAGGACCATTTGTAGTAGAGTAAGTCTACTCAAATGGAGCATATTGCCTCATAACCTCAAACGGTGATACACTCATGATGCCAATCAACAGCAGATTCTTGAAGAAATACTATCCTTGATAGCATTTTCCTCCGATCAAGTTAATATTGCACCTCTGATCAAAACTCCAGATCCAAGAAAAGCTTCTTTCCTTTAATAGATCACATCACGATAGATCAGTGTCAAGCTAACCGAGCAATGGCTGCATCATGATGTATGATGTAAATATTGAGAAAGAAACAAAATGGGAAACTTGGGTTTTAGTATTAATTACTCTCCTAATTAACATCTGATGCCTCCGACGGCTAAAGATAGAAGAAAATGTTGGCTTTTAAGCCCAACATAAGTCTTCGATAACTCATCATGCTGAGGGGAATGGCATGGCTAGCCCAACTCAAACGGTAGTTGGTAAAAGCACACCAAATCCGTTGATAGCTAAGGGTTTGCTAAAAATCCTAGTAGACTTGATTCCACTCTCTCCTCCAAAATCTCTTACCAATTCTCATACACCGAATGGTAGGTCCACAAATGCAATCATTGCTATGTTAACACTATACTTCTGACACTGAAAAATTTCAACACTCCCTAGCGAGTACAAACCTTACTTGTCTCAACTTTATGGAGTAGCAAGTCTTCAAATTTGTCAAGTTAACACCACACCTCTGACACTTCAAACTTCACTTGTCAATTCTCATCAATAGAATGACAAGTCCTCAAAATTGCTCATATCGTAAATCAACTATTGTCAGGTTAACAATACACCTCTGACAAATTACTATTAAGTTTAACACTACACTTTTAACAGTGATTGAGTTGCTGCCAAGTTCAATATTAAACCTCTGACAGTTACTTTTCCTCAAGCTTCCATATCAAAGCTGAGATGAGCGATGCTAAGTTTAACATCACACCTCTAGCGTCCAGTTCATTGCTAAGTTCAACAATACACCTATGGCCATGACTTTCCCTCGGACTTCCTTGTTGAAGTCGAGATGACCAATGCCAAGTCAAAATTACACCTCTAGCATTACCCTCACTATCAAGTTTAACATTACACCTATGACAGTGATGCTTTCAGTTTTCCTGAAGGAAGTTAAAACACTCTTGGGTCAAGTTGATATCACACTTCTGACTCACATCCTTGTCAAGTTAACATTACACTTCTGACAAGATTTAGTTTAACCCGTTAAGTTAATATCACACTTCTAACGGTAAAAGTTCTTCTAGATTCCCCCCCGCGAGTCTAGCCTCACTTGTTATTCTTGTTAACAAAATGGCAAGTCCACTTCAAATTATTGTTAAGTTTAACATTACACCTCTAATAGTGTTTTCATTAAATCCCCAACTGAGTCTTAGTGAAGTTAATACCAAACTCTGATGAAAACTCATTTGTAATCCTCCGTGGGGTACAAATTTCACTTGTCATTCTCATTTATAGATTGGCAGGTCCACAAGAATTATCCTACTCCTGTCAAGTTAATATCATACCTCTGACAACATTTTTGAATTCCTGAATCAAGATTTTTCTCTAAATTTTGACTCGTTAAAGATTATTATCACATTTTTAGCAAGTCAAAGGTCCATACTTTTATTTGTCTGATTTTCAATACGAAAAAGGAATCCAAGACAATATAAAAAGACAAGAAAAAATGTCACTTTTATTTATATTCAAACATATGAAAGTGATACAAGACGCTCTCTTATGCAATAAGATTGAGTGTTACAATAAAGGAGTACAAAGAAGTCACTCTCTCTCAGTAAAAGGTTGCACTCACTCCTTGAAGCATTCCCACCACTCCAAAATGTTTGGAAGAGCGCCAAAAAAGGGCTGAGCACTGTTAAGACGATCGGATGTTGATTAAATCATGATGCACGACGTAAACATCGAGGGATCCCATCGCTGACCAAGAACAATGGTGTTTCTTGAGGTCGAAATGCAGCAGAACCTTCTAATTGCACCCGACCAACTGGTGAGGGTCATAACCCTTCGTTGATGAACATCTCCACCACCAGAAGTCATCTAATGAGCATGGGCTTTTCGTCGATGTCACTTCTGGGGGTAAGATTGGTGAAGGGAGGATTCGAGACCTTACAGGTGACGTCCTCTTTCCCGTGACCTGTAAGAGGACCATACCTACCACCATACCCACTGTGACCATGACAAACCCGGAGGCACCGCCGGTACATCGTGTCCAATAAGGTCTTGACGGATGTCATCAGTCGCGCAAATCCTCCTCGCCCATGAACAGGAGCCTCGATTCTCCCAGTGCTCGACCATCGAACAAGTTCACTGGTCAAAATATTTTCCCAAGGGCCCAGCGAAGATGCAAAGGGCTGACTAAGACTGCCTGCAAGAAACAAAAACCAGAAGGTTAAAGTTCTGTTGGGACAGAAATAGAAAAGCTGAAGGGCAAACGCGATTGTAGTTATAAACTTCAGATGCGGGGATGACCGATGCATAAGGCTTAAAATTCTGTTAAGACAGAAACAGAAAAGTGTAGGGGCAGATGCGGTTGAAATCGTGGACTTCAGACGCGCACAGATCTGAACGCGGTCCGATTTTGGACCCGCGTCCAAGATATGAGACACGAGATAGATCAGAGGCAGAAATCGCCACACCCACGTTTGAAAAACGAGAGTTGCCACATACAAGTCCAAGGGCCACGAAAGAATTAAAATTCTTTAAGTCAAGAACCTCAAAACGGGCTTTATATACAAAGCTCGCATCTTAAGATCCAAGTACAGAGTTCATCACACTCGCATTCAAAGGATTTTGAGTTAAAATCCAAGGTCAATCGACCCGTGCTTCATCAAGAAGTCTAAAAGACGTGACTTCCGAATAACGGGCGCATCAGTCAGACTTCCAAAGAAAGATCAAAAGATCGACTCTCTTTGAGAGGCAAGAAAATAGAAACTCAACGGGACTGAGTATTTCATGGTGACAAGCGGTTCCTACCTGCAGAAGAAACCTTTAGAGGTTGAACTTTATGCATCAAGGCGCAGCCGTAAAAGGTACTTAAAGCGATGCCTTTTGATCTTGAAATCACTTGACAGTGATAATCTCAGGAAAAGATTAAAGGAAAGCATGAAAGCTTTGAGTTCTCGCTGTCCATTGGGACACATCCCCTTGAAGAGAAGAAAAATAAGTCAAGACAAAGACCCTCAGAGCACATGCTCTTAAGGGAAACAGTCTAAGCAATGGACTGTTAAGGGGTGAGGCCTATTTATAGGCAAGCCATAAGGCTTGTAATTAATGGCGTAAAAATCAAAGCCATTAGCCTTAATTCCTGCACGAACGTCAAAGCCCAATAAAGAGCTGACGCGTGAATTACCGCTTCGAGAAACATCAAAGAACACAAGTCCCCAATTGTCAATGCCTTCTAGGCATTTAAAGATTTAATAAGTTCTTTAAGACGGGCTGCATGTGGCGCTTAGGAGGCTGCGTCAGGCGCAGACTCAAAGGTCGCGTCCTGAAATCCACGTCCTGTCAGGAACCCGAAGGCTGCGTCCTTTCATTCCTACTGAAAGATCCACAACCGCGTCTCCTGGAGTGGTTCAGAGCCGCGTCTCCTCAGCGAATTGGGTCCATTCAAGGGTTGCGTCTTGAGTTCGCATCAACTTGCAAAGATTTAAAAGCTGCGTTCTGAAGTTTGCGTTCTCAACAACAAGCGAAGACTCGCGCGCCATTCTTAAGGGGCCCAAATCCACGCCTCTACTGCAAGATGAAAGCCACATCTCCATCATAAATTCAACACAGCCTGAGTTTACGCCCTGTCAAGGGACCAGAGCTGCGTCTCTATTGAACCAATGCCGCGTCCGCATCAACTAGCTGAGATCCGTGCATCAGTCTTGAGGAGCCCAAGTCCGCGTCTCCATTACATCCTGAATTCTGCATCCTGACAGAATCAAGGGCCGCGTCCATGGATCTGCGTCCTGCCATAAGTATGAAGGCTGCGTTTCCTTTACTGAAAGACACAACCCGCGTCTCAGAACAACGCCTCTTTGTCTTTGAGCAAAAACCGTGTCCTCATCAAAAAGAAAATTTCGTACATCTTCCTTGGTGAGCTTGAACGGCGTCTCCGTTAGCAAGTCAGAGTCGCGTTTCCCAGAATCCCGTCTCCATTACAAATGATAGCCGCGTCTCGCTCAAGAACTCAGTTTAGCCTTAGTGTATTATTCATGGTCGACTAAAGACTACATTTTCATAAACAGTCAGGGATTACGGTTATGAAAATTGAGTTCATCTATAGCCAGTAAATAATTTGAAAGGATAAAGATGAAACAAAACTTTGAAGACTTTTATTACTTGATTCAAAAATGATAAAAGTAATACAGATACTCTTGACAAATAGAGTGTTGCAAAAAAAGGGGGGGTGAACAATATAAAAAGGAGAAGAAAGTTAATAATCCTGCTTCGCTAAAGAACGGATTTGTTCCTGGAGGCGATGTATCCCGTGCTGACGTGCTTCTCAGCCTCCATCAGAGCTTGGACCCGCAGCTCCTCCTCAGACAAAAATTTCTTCGTAGCTAGTTGCGCCTGAAGAGACTCCAATCTGGAGGAATGAGCCGAGAGGTTATCTTCAACCTGTGTCCTGGCAGTTTCCAGCTCCTCCAGTCATTTTCTAGCAGCAACAAGTTTTTGCTCATTGGTCTCGATCAGGGCTTGTGTCCTGGCAATGGTGACTCGAGCAGTGGCAATAACCTGCTCTGCACTCTGTATGACGATTTCAGATTCCTTAGAATCGCCAATCAGTCTTTGGTGGTCAGCTTGGAAATGCTGGAGATGGTGGGCTTCTTCAGCCATCTACTCCTCTATCTCTTTTCGCTCACATTCTTGAGCGGCAAGAAGCTTACTCAGTGTCGACCGAGCCTCATCCATTGAGCTAGCATTCTCCAGAGTCTTGAGCTCCTTCAGGTGGTTCCCCAGCGGTTCAACCAGCACCAGGCACGCCCTAGCCTGCGAAGGACTCCCTGTATGACCAATGTTCTTGATCTGATTTTCGAGAAGTACCTGAGCAAACTCAAAAGAACTGCCCCAAGAAAGGATCAGGTCAACACAGGATCTCATGAAAGCAAAAAATTGCTGCACCATTTGACGTGCTAGCTCTTCCATGATGTCATTATCTAGAGATAACCTTGTTGATGTACTCCCGGACCCCTTGTTCATGACAGAATGAGAGACAGGAACCAGTTCAACTTGCACAGGGGTGAGGCTGACAATAGGGTCGTGAGATACTGAGGTAGTCACTGATACCTCCGGGACAGTTATTGTTGTAGCAGCTTCCACTGCAACAGAAACAGCAGCAGACTCTACGGCACTGGGCTCCCCGGCTGAAGTTTGAATTGTGCTATCTTCTGCGCCAATGCTTGCCTCAGGACCCTTTACTTGAGCTACCCCAGGGCTCTCTGCAAACCACAACATTAAAATGTCAGTGGCAATGATAAAAAGGAGAATATCTAATACGTCAGTATTCTCTTACCAAGTTGAGGATCTGAAGATGGCAAATTCCTGGATAGGTCGCGTGGGGTTGAGGCTTCCCTGACCTCGACGATTGCACTCTCTTGAGGCATTCTGGTAACAGAAGCTTAAATACCCTCCTGCTGGGCCAGCTCTTGGATCATCTCTACAATATGAGAAGAAGTTGTGGCTTCACTATCGGCAGCCAACCCTGAAAAAAAAAGTCAAAAGGAAATGTCAGAACTCTTCCCTAACTTGATGAGGAACCGGTTCAAGAAGACAAAGAAAATATCTTCAGTAACAGCAATCATTACTATCGGCGAAACCGTCACAGGGTCATATCCCCGTATCTCTTCCTACGAGATATACGAGAATTTGCTCGTATCAGGAAGAGCGGGTTCATCGCCAAAATCGACTTCTTCGCCAGAATAGTATCCATGTTCTTCCGATGATGAAGACGATAGCGCAACACAAGAGGTCTCAGCAATCGAGACCTTACCACTGAGTACCCCAGTCGTAGGGCTGTGATCGATAATCCGCGAGGTAGGCATCAATACACTGGGAGACCCAGGCTGCTGCACCTCCACCCTTCTCCCATGAGCTGAAAAAGGCCCGGGTTGAGTTGAGACCCCGGAATCTCAACATCATCCCTCCCCACCAGGTCAACTTCGGTCGCTCAACCCTTTAGCCATGACGGGCTCACCCGCGAGTTCCCCCTCTGCCAAGATCACGGGGCCCCGGCTGCGTAGACCACGAGGATGAAGGATGGGGACCTCCTCTTCATCTTCCTCTTCCTCCCCCTACTCCTTAACACTAGAAAGAACTACCTTGGGCGTTGAAGCTTCAGCCTCCGATTCCCTCCTAGCTTTCTTTGGGATAGGCTCACCCTTGGAAGCAGAACTGTAGGAACGTTTGGACACAGCCCGCCGACTCTTTTTAACGGGCTGCCCCTTGGGTCCTGCTGCCTTTGGTCTTATCCCTGCTTCCCCTCCTGTTTCCTTCTCGGCTGCCTGATATTCGTCCATACCTCGCATACGTTTGTTGGACTCTAACTTGTCCTTATACGACGCCTTGATACACTTAATGCAAGAGGTATTTATTCCGAAACCAGGCATCCTACTAGCCAGGGAGTACCAGGTACAGAAGCTGAGGCTGGTATAACAATTAGGCGTCTTGTGAGGAAGACTAAAAATAGTCTTTGTCCCTCCAGCCACGCTGTAGTACCATGCTCGAGCACCTTCAAATAAATTCCCACTGAAGGAGAGGTTAGCATTAGGGTTGCCGATATACAATTTATCATAGCCGAACTGTCGAGCGAAACGACTGGGCATATAAGGCTCGATCTTACATGAATTCCCTTGCCGGAAGATCAGATATCCAGGCCGAATATTAATCAGCCACCAGAAGACTCCCGATGGCAGCCTTGTTAAATCATCTGGTCCCGCAAGATCGGCAAATTTATCTCCATAAGACGAACCAGCAATCTCAGGGAAGCAACGGTCGAGATGATAGTTCGAAGCGTTAAGAATACATTTCCGAATATAGAACATGTAATAGCAAGACCAGCTCGAATTTCTAACTTCTGCACAAAAGGAACAAAAACTGCAGAAAGAGGCACCGCCGTCATCAATGAAGGGCAGTGCATAACGTACCAAGCCATCAAGTACGTATATGGAAGTTCAATCCTGGGGTTAGGGGTCTTCATTCTTGGCCTTCCCTCCGAGTCAACCTCTGGCCTGCCCTCGGAGTCGACAACGGCCTCCACTTGGCACAGGCTTTTAACCAGAGCCCGTAACCCACTTTGAATTCCGGCCACCATTGCTGGAAGGAGGGCGATAGACCTTCCGTAGGCAAGCCAAACTGCTGGGTATACTACATTGGCAACAATTACTTCATATGGCAGCGTTGGCACCACACAACGTTTCAGCCACAGCATGAGGAAGCCTGACAATAGAGCCCGGTCAGAAATGGGAACTCGGGCCTGGTGATGAAACTTTCAAAGACCGTATCAAGTCTGAAAGTATCCTCGTTCGACTCAGTAGTGTAAGAGCTTGCAGAGGCATCGATCCTCTCAGCAATTTCCTCGTCAGTACAAGGGGCCAGACTAGTCACCGGGCTATCCTTCTCATTTATGCCATTGAATAGATAGGTCACCCAGGACATTTGCTTGACACCCCTGTTCCTCCAGGAGGATATTTGGCCGCAGATGTGGAAGTGGCACAGCACTTCCCAATACGTCTCATATACCGAAGGATCCTCTTTGTTCAGAAGATGAAGCTCCTCAGAAGTCGGGACGTATTCTTTATAAGAGGCATCTCCCATAACAAGCCCTGAGACTTCATACAGTTCATGAAGAGCGAGCCCCATTTCTCCGACTAGAGTAAAAAATGTGCCTGTCAAAGGGTTATAATGCTCCAGGACACCATAAAACTTGTGGGAACTTTGCGGGAGGCCATACTGTACGGCTCGAGCTGAGTGATATAACCCCACCTGCTGCAGCAGAGGCCCGAGCTCAACAAGCACAAATCCAACCATCCTACCCCACCAGGATTTGTTGGTGGAATGAACCCACCCGGGCAGACGAAAGTCGACGGGAAGATCACCCCTAACTTTCATAAACTGGTTGATGAAAGTAGCGCCAAGCTGAGGAGTTTCTCCCTTCGGATACTAAGGCCTAACTAACCCGAGAAATAAACTGAAAATATCTTTCCCATGGCCTGCAGAATATACTTCCTTGGTACCTAATCTGCCATGAGAGACGCCAGAGACAAACCGGGAAAGATCCTAATCCATCGCACGATGAACAAACATTGCGGTAGATAGGACAAGGGATACATCCTCTCCATGTTGGGAAGAAAGAACCGCCTGTTCCCTATTTGACGGAGCCACTTGTAATCTCCATCATGCAAAATCCTATCATCCTCGTCGATGTCATCACCAAAGAGGAAAGCAGGCTTCCGTAACAAAGTACGGGAATCCATCTTGAACAATCCATCGGAGATAATTTCCTTAAGGGTCACCATACTGGCCTTGATGATCCTCTCCCTTCGCTCCTTTGATTTACTGGAAGTCACAGGAGCAGTTTTCTGAAGCACGAAGGTCAGATTTCTATCGGCGCCACCTACGTGCCCAAAATGACACTTCTTGGACAGAGGGCTGGAGGAGTATCGCACTACAATGAAAATAACACTTAGTCAGAAATCTAAAAAAATAGCTAAGTGCTTGAAATTCAAACGCGAGAATGAGCCCAGACGCGGAAATCAGCAAAATCCGCGTCTAGACTAAAAATGCGAGGCTTGCATGTAGCCTGCATTTCAAAACCCAGAACTTAGAAAAAAATTTCTAAGTATCGGATTCAGACGCGAGATTCAGTAAAACTTGCGTCTAATCTTACAAGACGCGAGAATCACAAAAAAAAAGTCCGTGTCTGAACTCCCCACACTTGGAAATATTCTGAGCATTGAGTCCAATACGCGCGGTTCAACGAAGCCTGCATTCGACGAACAGATACGGACTCAATTTGATGAAGCGAAGACGCAGAGGTCGTCAAACCTGCGTCTTGTCTATTAACTCAAGAACCGCGTCTGAAGATCAAACACGGGCATGAGCCCGCGTTGGCGGTTCACATTCAAAAGAGACTTAAGAGTTAAAAGAACTCTTTATGGCCCTTCAATGGCGAAAACAAAACATATGGTTTTACTACCTGAAATAGGGGCCTCCTGCGTGGAAGAAACACCCATCGGAGTCTCAGGAGCAGCAGTGCTCAACGACGAAGCCACATGCTTAGCTTTTGGTGCCATTTCGACCAAGTGTCGAAGACGGTGAAAATAAAAAAAGCTTCAAGCTTTTCTTAACCTTAAAATGTAATGCTCGGCGAAGAAGAAGAGTCTAATGATGACTCTTGAAAGACTGTTGTCTTTTATAGGCACAGTGATCCCCAGAGATACGCGGTGCTTGGCTCGAGGCCTAATCTCTGCCCGACGCGTGGCGTGCATATTAAATGCAACGCAAAATTCGCGCGCCAAAGGAAAGATGTCCCCTCAATTTCACCGGACAGTTGGCAACGCGCACAAAACACGGATTCAACAAAAATCGCGTCCCCCTGAGGGTCGCGCCTCATCAGCAAGGTCCAGGGCTGCGCCTAATTAAACAGGTAGAAAGCTGCGTCTTCATCTCAAAGATCGCGTTCCTCCAAGAGCCGCGTTTCTTCAGCAAACTAATAGATGCGTCCCCACTCCAAGTGAGGACTGTGTCTTTTAAAGCAACATGATCCCTGTGTCTACAAGACTTGCATTCAGTCTTTACTTCTGCGAATCAGTTCAACAGTACACTAGCACAAGCAGACGACTGTTCACCCCTGGTTCAAAGTACACCAACAACTCGCTCAGAGCACTTAGGAGGTCAAGACTGCGTATCTAGACACTCGCCACGATCATTTCTGGCGGCTTCAAAGGGTTTTACAGTACACTCACGAAGACCATATTCCAGATGCGATCAAGCTCAGAGTATCTCAAATGATTGTCAGTCCAATCATGTGAAGTATGCATTCAACCAGAATCCAAAGTATTTCGAAATCCGTCCCAGTCAACTGCGGAATATCGAAAACTTTGGAGGGGGTTCTGTAGGCTGTCTAAAAATCACGGAAGATGAGTCATCCAAAAGCAGAATCCAAACTTCAGATGCAAGGTTTATCATGGCCACCAACGCAGCACCAAAACGTGAGAGTTGAAACCCGCGTCTTAGCATCACTGCAAGGACCAAGACGCGGAGCGTGAAAGCCGCGTCTTAGCATTATTGCAGTGCCAAGACGTAGAGTCCAAAGCCCGCGTCTTACGCGAAGCTTGACGCAGAGCTAGAAACTCGCGTCCCTCAAGCATTACTTCAGTAGCAGAACATAAGGCTTAAAACCTGCGTCTCAGTTATAACTGCCCTCATTACTGGGTCACTTACTGCCCACGTAGTGAGGGAGTTAACCCCCATTATGGAGTGTTTTTAGGGGACACGTTCACCCCCTGAACCTCTATAAATAGTCCAGTTTGCTGTGGAGAAGGGGCAGGCACATATACAGGGGAGATTAAAAAAAAGAAGAGAGAGAGTTTAACTCTTCTAACGACTTGCTGCGTACAAGTTCATTTTCTACCTACAATCTCTTTGAGATTCTTGTTAGACAGAAGCTGTGTTATTTCGTCCACCATCCAAAGAGACGATTCCCAAGAGGTCCTGACGTTCACCCGGTCAACGAAAAACAAGATTCACTTTCCATCGCCACATCAAGAACCCGGCATTAAAGAAAGGGGAGATTTGAGCTTGAATATCTCCCCTCTCTTGTGAAAGGATTATTGATCCGCTGTAACTTTCTTTATATTCAAATAAAGAATTTACTCCTCGATCTTTAATTTCCCTCCACCAAACACTTTTCTAAAGCCTCCTCTAAGTTTTCAATTTTTCTTTAAATCACTTCCTTACTCTCCATTCTCTTTTCAACCCAAAAAACATCGACACCATTCTCTGCTTTTAAATAATAACATTGAAAAGCTTCATCGTATTCCTCCTCGTGGACACGACCCATTAGCCCAAAGCTAGACGGTAATTCTCACTGCATTTACTTGCGATCAATTTTTGGCACGGTTGCCGGAAAGGAAAGGTGTAATTGTTTTCTAACAAGTTTGGTGTCTTACTTCAGGGCCATTGAAAAAATCAGATTTAGCTCTCAAGCATTGCAGGAGAAGGCTTTCTATTCTGTGCCTCTACTTTAGAAAGTAGAAAATAGAATTCTAAGAAATTGTAGCACAAAAGCTTGAAAAATTTTTAGACTACTAAAAACTCTTTTTTGCAGGACATATTGTTTTGAAAAAATTTAGTTTTGTGTATTATTTCTGCTATATCTGATATTCACATACCCTGTTTTTAATCCAACAATAATCTGATTGATTGCCAATTTTTTAAAACGTTTAGACTTGCATTCTAGGCATCTGTCTAATTACGTTTGTTTTACAATTACTGTTGAAGAAAGCTGAAGATAAGGTACGAATGCATAACATATAGTTTATGAAACATTCTTGAGTGATTATTTGCTTGTTGAATGTTACTTTTCTATATCCCGCACACTTTGCATAATCAATCTTAAGGGCAAAACCCAAAATAGGATAAGGTGGGAAGTATTACCCTTCCTTAACCCACAAACCATCTCCAAGCACATACAGCCGAAGCCTAACTTAAAATCTGATAGACGTTGGCCTTAGCGACATTTTGAACTCATTAGGAGATTATCCTAAGGGGGAAGGTGATAGAATTTGACTCCTGCCAAATCAGTATCTAAAGACAGAGATTGAGAGATGAAACCCCAAAGGTTGGTGGTTTGGTTTAATTAGGCCCGTCACTTTTGCGCGGATACCTCTGACCAACCTTGCCCTGACTTGGCTGATTAGCTTATGGTCAAAGTCTGCATTATACTTCATGTGGACGATCAACAAGTTAGGAGTTGTCTAGGTCAAGATTACCATAGACTAGATTTGGTTGTTTTTTCTTATTGACTATTGGTGAACATGTTTGTGATAGTGTTTGTATATGCAAGTGTGGTCAAGAGACTCAAATTCATCTAGGTTAACTAGAAATGCATCACCACCCAAATTTGAATCAAGACCAGATCCAGTTATGGCTCAACCGACATCTGTACAGGATAGGTTCCATCCCATTAGAATCACATTTTCATCTTGCATCTAATTTCCATCAGTTGGTGAACACAATTTTGAGCTCAAGTCTCAGTTCATCAACATACTCCTTAAGTTTCATGGCTTAGAGTCTGAAGGCGCTTATTTCTTCATAAGAGAATTTGAGGAAGTATACTTAATGATGAAAATTTCACACCTTGTAGATGATACTATTAGGTTGAGATTTGTCTCATTTGCTCTTAAGGACTTAGCAAAAAAATGGCTTTGCAGCTTAGTGTTGGCCCAGAGGCCCTTCACTCTAGTTTTGATGATGATTAACTCATGTAGTTATAGTTTTACTAATAATCTTGTGTATTTAGTTTCAGATATTTGATCAAGATTTTAGTAGGTGATTAGCTTCAATAAAGGTGCTTTGGAGCTTCACATGTAGATTCAAGAGCTCGGACGTTAAGATCGCATCTAGCACTCGGTTGGAGTCTAGCTCGTTGGATCGAGTTTACTTGGAGAAGGAGTTCTACAAAAAGACCTCAGTTTGTATTTAGTATGTTTAGATCATTGTAAAGATTAGATAGTATTGATATGCTCAAGTTCACATACACACAAGTTTTTAAGTTTACTGGTTTTGATTTTTCGGTTTAATCGATTTTAGATTTCATGTCAAAAACATAGATATAATATCTTATATGTATATTGGATTCTATCTATATACAGTTTGCTTCAAAGTTGTTTCAATATCATGTTTTTGTATTTACATGAGTTTTGGAGAAAACGGTTTTCAATTTCAAAGTTTGATTTTTGGAAAATATCGATTTTGGTTTAAAGCCTATTTTCAATATCACAAAAATGGTTCAAATAGTTTAGAATATGTATTGAATTTTACTCACACATATCTGTATTTCAAAGATCTTATAAGAACTTATTTTTATGAAATTTATGTGTATTTTATGGGATTTTTTAGAAGGCAAAAAGCCAAGTTTTTAATCCCTATAAAAGCTGGACCTGGCCTTCTGCCGATCGACCGAACGGTCGACCGCTGCAGAAGTCGGTCGACCGGTCTGGTCGATCGACATTCATAAATGTGCACGTCAGCTTGGGCTGACGGGCGGGTCGACCGGGCGGTCGACCGTCCAGAGAGCTCTGCTCTTTGGAAAAGGTCCCGGTCGACCGGGCGGTCGACCGGCAGAGAGCTGCTGCTCTCTGTATCCAGTTCCGGTCGACCGGGCGGTCGTGAAAAGGGGAACACCTAGAGGGGGGGTGAATAGGTGTTAGTGCTAATCTAAAACTTAATGCAAAACTAAGTGCGCTAAATGCGGAAGCTAATGCAAATGTTGCACAAACTAATACAATACAACAAGGGTAGCCGAATTCCCCTTGCGAGGCTCTGGACTAACTCCTCTTGATTCCCCTTGAAATGGGTTGAGTCGCTATGTGAAGCTCTTGTTGGATGAGTATAAGTTAGGCACACACACACAAGCAATCCAAGCAATGTGCACACACAATCAAGCCAAGCAATCAAGGATATAGCAATATGGAGTATGCAATGGCAACACAAGCAAATAGATATGTATGATATGAATTATGCTCAACACAAGCAATATATGATATGAATGAGGTATGATGCTTTGCACAAATGTAAAGAGAGAGAGTTTAGAGAAATTTGATCAAACGCTAACACAAAGATTTGTTTCGAGGTTCGAGTACCCAACTCTACATCCCCGCCTACACCACCGTGTCGGATTTCCCAATCCACTATAGGAGTACAAAACTCCTCTCTCAACCTTTACAAAGCCACCGAGGCTATACAACCACAATCTACCTCTACGGAAGAGGGATAAGGCCCGTAGACAATACAAAACACAATCACCTCTACCGAAGAGGGATCCAACCACAATACCACTCCGATCAACCTCTACCAAAGAGGGATACAACAAAAGCAAGGAGGGTTTACAATTTAGAGGCTTAACCTCAAACACTTCTCTTTTTCTCTCTTTTCTTTTCCACAAAAATAAGATCCTAAATAGATTAGGATAGGTGATAGCTCAAGTGTGAAAAACTAGGTGTTTGGAAAACAAGCAACAAAGAAAAACACTTGGGAAAATTCTTGCAAAAGATATAGAATGAAAACCAAGACAAATTTCCCAAAATCCTCTTTTCTTTGATTTTTCCAAAAACTAAAAACAATAAAGATGAAATCTTTTTAGCACAAAAACTATTTTGAAAACTTGTTTAATCACTAGAGAAACACTGAAATTTTCTTCTTGAAAACCTTGGCCAAAAACCCAAAGAGATGGGGTTTATATAGGCCCAATATAAAACTAGCCGTTAGAGCTGAGCTGGCAGCTCTGACAGGCAACGGTCGACCGGCCCGGTCGTCCGCCAACGGTCAGAAATATGACCGTTGGGCAACTGCGGTCGACCGGCCTAGTCGACCGAAACAAACAGAGAGCAGAGCTCTCAGACCCGGTCGACCGTCCGGGTCGACCGTCCCAAAGGCTCCAAACGTGCACAGATTTGTGCACGTCGGTCGACCGACCCGGTCGACCGACCTCTGACTAGTCGACTAGGTCAGTTGACTTAGTCGACTAATAGAAGCCTGGAACAAAAACTGGGTCAGAAAAACTGGGAAAATATTTTTCTAAAAATCTTTTAACACTTCTAAAAATCACCAAAAATAGTTTTATCATTTTATATGGAAACACAAACTTGTGATAAAAATTTCAAGACATATATCAATCATATCAATTCATTTTTGAGTCTTGCGAATTTTATCAAAAACAAAACTTGTATTTTTATCAAAGAGATGTTAAGCTCAAAATCAAGTTTGATAAAAGTTAAGCATGCATGTATAGAGTGAAACAACTATACATATATCAATTAAACTTGTTTTGATAAACTATTCATGAAAACCAAATTCAAAACATGAAAACGTGCGTGTTGTGCACTTGAGCATATCAACTATACTAAGCTTTACAAATTGGATTTAAAACCACACTATCTAAACTATGGATACCTAAGTCTTCTTGATGATCTTCATCTTCAAGTAGACTTGCTCCAAAAACTCCATCCATGGGCTAGGCAATGTGTGATCTTGAAGCTTTGACCCTGGAATCATCATGAAAAGCTTCTAAACACCTTGTTGAAGCTAATCACCAACTAATATCTTGGTTAATGATCTGAAACTTAAACAACACAAGATTATTAGTAAACATAACTACATGAGTTAATCATCATCAAAACTAGAGTGGAAAGCCTTTGGGCCAACAATCTCCCCCTTTTTGATGATGACAAAACTCATGGAGTTATATATGCATGGATTAAAGTTAAGCTTCAAAGAAGCTCCCCCTTAACTCATGCATAAGCAAATAACAATATATGACAATGAAGCTCATAAATATGTATGCAAATGTATGACATGTATGCAAATACAACATGTCAAATAATCATAAAAGTCATCAAGTTCTTATCTCCATACATTTGCAAAACAAAACATATATGCATATCTATTGTTTATTTGTTAAGCATAAGACAACTAAACACAAGTATGCATATAAACATGTATGCATCAACATGCATAAAACATATTCTAGAAGCTCTAGATACCAATTAAATTAATAAAACATTAACAACAAAAACAGTAGATGCTCTAGATACCAATAAAAACTTAACACTTACCAATAAAATTTAATATATACAAGAACATAAGTATGCATATAAAAACATGTTAAACTCTCAAATAATTCTCCCCCTTTTTGTCAATCATCAACAAAGGGGTAAACAAAGTAAAATCAAATCAAACACATTTTTCTCCCCCTTTTTGTCAATCCAAACAATAAAATGAGGGGTAAAAGTCTTTCTTCCCTTTTTAAGTCAATCAAAACAATAAAACAATGTTCTCCCCCTTTTGTCTAAAACAAAAACAAGGTCAATAAGGGGTGACTATAAACAACATGATATCAATAGATAAATATGTCAATGAAGCATCTTGATATCAATAAAGATCAATAGATGTTATATGCTATATACATCCATGAAGAGGAAGACGCTAAGTTAGCTTCCCTACACATATGCATTACATGAAAGAGGGATGTTAAGCCCTAATTCACATAACACACATTATGTAATGAATAAGAGGAGATGTGAAGCTCCCCCTACACACGTGTACAATATAAAGAAGAGATGTTAAGCTCTTCAATACACAATACACTCAACAAGAATCTATATGCATATAGTCAATACAAATCAAAACTTTTGTATTTTTCAAAAAAATTTTAGATACCAATTTTAAGCAAAAACACATGAAACATCTTGATATCAATTGAAATTAAACATAATAAATTTTGATTGTCTAAACAAAATTTTGATACCAATTGTAAATAATTTTCATATTAAACATATGATACCAATATGAAATTTTCAATCATAAAGTAAGGGAGTGGGAAACAAATACCAATTGAAAGAATCACCAATTGAAAGAATCATCAATTGAAAGAAAAAATTAAATTTTCTCCCCCTTTATGAAATACCAACTAAAAAGATGCATGGGCTTGAAACCAACTTAAAAGTAATCAATTGAAACAAAATTGAAACTCAAGCACTAGCATAAACAAGATTTTGTGAAAAATTTATATCTTAAGCACAAATAAAACAAGTATATGTGTATAAAATAGAATGAGTACCAATCACCAATAGATGATACCAATTGAAAATATACATACACAATAAACATAAGAGTATACAAAAAGATCAAAATGATACCAATTGAAAGAGTTCAATGATACCAATTGACATAACAATAAAATCATGGTATAACTCATATAATCTAATCCTCCCAATTAAGGTTCAAGTTTTAAATGATTTTCATTTGTAAAGCATACATGAACATGATCTCCCTTCCAACCTCCCATCAAGGGTAGGGGTTTTCAAAAATAGATTTGAAAATAAGCTTTGTTTGAAAATCACTACCATAGTGAAGAATACCGTAACTAGTTAAATGGAAAATCTTTTAAACTAGTACGAAATCCTTCAAGCAAGGAATAAAACAAAATTGGTTTTCATGAAACATGAAATCCACATGATATCAAACACTCAAGTCAATTAAGCATAAATATAACTCATGAAAACAAAACACATGAGCAAGCAATAAATGTGAGTGTACAAATAAAGTGTGAATATCATAATCACGAAAATATGGGCAATTAAGCTCAATTAATTCCTAGAACATTGAAAACACGAAAATCATCAAAACTTATTTAATCTTCATGGCATATGTATGTCTAATACAAACTAAAGTATACATACATATCCAAAACACAACGATTCCACTATTTATATATGCATGAAGGCACGTGGCTCAAAAGGATAAACATGTATATCTAATAGTTTGGACAAGATAGACATATACATGAAATTAAACACAAAATCAAGAAAAATTAAATCTTCATCAAAACGAATTTCATTTCAAGGTATATGTATGAATTGTCAACATAATAAGTATACATACATATCCCTATACACAATTGAGTCCATATATAGATTTGCATGAAAGGCAAATGACTCAAGGAGTATACATGTATATCTTAAAGTTTGGCAATACAAACATATACATGAAGTGAAAACTCATAAAACAAATTCAAAAATAGGAATACAAGTTTAAAATGTATGAATCATCAAAACTAGACTATACTAGCACATGTAATGGGTTCAAATAAGCATTCAGCTCAAACATATATTGATTTATTTGTGGCCCACTATATGAACAAGTATAAATCCTAGTCTTAATGAAAACTAACATCTAAACAAGTAATCTTAACAAGAAGCATCAAAACACAATATAGAAATCATCATGATAGAACTAAAACATGATTACTATGTAAATTCACATGTATTAGATTCATGATGTACATTATAGCTTAAACAAAAGTGAGAACACTAAGAATGGGTCATACAAGCATGTGTGTCTCAAATACTATATATGTATGTCAAGGATCTAATAATCATGGCATTTACATACTAATCCAAAGACAATGAAACATGCTATAAAACATCAAAGATATGAAATACAAAACATATATGATCAATGTGTACATGCATGTGCATTAGATCTAGGTCATACAAATTAGTTTAACCAAGGTGAAAATACAAAAATATAAGTCCATATAAAACATGGATGTTTCAACCAACTAATAAGTATAACACTAATCTAATTATCATGGCATATTCAAGATGATCACTAAACATCAAATCATGCTATGAAAGATAAACATGGAAAGCATGTAAACATAAGGAGTTAGAGATTCGATACCAAAAACCAATGAGGGCACCGCTCTATTTCTCCAAAACAAAGGTGGTCCTCTCCACCAAATCTTTACCTTGAAAGTGATGCATCCATTTGATTTCCTTTAAGTCCGGAACGCATCCACTCCAAGGTGTCATCACTCTCACGTCATGTGAGAGCCCACACCTACATCAAAAACAATAGGAGGGGTGGTCTTTGGTACCCACATCTTGTTGGGTCCATGGGGGTTAGTCCCTTCTCTAACCCAAACAAAATTCTTTACTAAATTAGGAGTATGTAATCTATCATAGCAAAATTTAGCAAGGTGGCCCTTACGTCCACAATGTGTACAAGTGTACACATGAGCATACATATGGTGATGGGTGTGTCCGTGAGAAGCATGTGTATGCCGTGAAGGGTGTGCATGCATAAAAGTTGGAACTTGTTTCTTTCGAACCAAGGTTTCCAAGCGTGAATGGTTCATGGCACATTGGCTCATAGTGGAGCCCAAACAATCTACTCTCTTCTTTAACATACAAATATCATCATTAATCTTAGAAGAAGAGGTACATGCATTAGGTAGACTAGATGAAGAAGCTACACTAGCATGGCAAACATGTTCATTAATCTTATTTTTCAAAACAACATTTTTCTTTAAACAAACATTTAAATCATTTGAAATAGAAATAATTTTGTTTTTCAAAGCAACATTCTCTTTTAAACAAAATCAATTTTTGAAGACAAATTTTCATTTTTCTTCAAAATAGCATGGCAATCATTTTTAGATTTTAAAAATTCATTTTCTTTAAGTGCAAGATCAAGTTGAGATTTTAATGAATCCCTCTCATTAGCAATCTCCTCTTTCTCTTGCAAAACAACATCAAGTCTAGAATGTAAACTCTTATTTTCTTTTTCAATTTCTAGACTTTCCTTTTTCAAAATCTTATATTTTTCTATTAACTTTTCACAAACAATAGAAAGTTCTTCATTCAAAGCATGGGCATCATAATTATCACATGAAGAACTAGAGCAATCATCACTATCTAAGTGGGGTTCCGAATGTACCTCAAAGGAGTCATTCCCTTGGACCATGAAGCATTGTGACTCGGACTCTCCACTAGATTCCTCTTCTTGAATTTGCACTTGAAGCTCGGAGGTGGTGGTGGTTGTTGTCAACTTGTTCCACACTGCAAAAGCGGAATCAAGGTTAGAAACACACATAAGATAATCTTTAGGTAATGTGCTTCTAATGGCCTCTAGGGCTTGTGCATTGGCCCCTATATGATTGCTATCACTAAGGAAGGATTCCTTGGTAATGGCAAGGTAAACTTTATGACCTAGGGTTTGTAAATAAACGGTCATCCTAATTTTCCAAACATGAATGTTGGAAGGGTCAAACATAGGTGGGGTCATGAAGGCCATGGTAAACTATATTTGTGCAAACAAGCAAATGCAAATGTAGATTAGCAAGCAAATGGATCTCACTCCTAGGATGTTAAGTCTAAGTATCAGGAGCACTAGCTCTGATACCAATTGAAAAGGGGAACACCTAGAGGGGGGGTGAATAGGTGTTAGTGCTAATCTAAAACTTAATGCAAAACTAAGTGCGCTAAATGCGGAAGCTAATGCAAATGTTGCACAAACTAATACAATACAACAAGTGTAGCCAAATTTCCCTTGCGAGGCTCTGGACTAACTCCTCTTGATTCCCCTTGAAATGGGTTGAGTCGCTATGTGAAGCTCTTGTTGGATGAGTATAAGTTAGGCACACACACACAAGCAATCCAAGCAATGTGCACACACAATCAAGCCAAGCAATCAAGGATATAGCAATATGGAGTATGCAATGGCAACACAAGCAAATAGATATGTATGATATGAATTATGCTCAGCACAAGCAATATTGATATGAATGAGGTATGATGCTTTGCACAAATGTAAAGAGAGAGAGAGTTTAGAGAAATTGGATCAAACGCTAACACAAAGATTTGTTTCGAGGTTCGAGTACCCAACTCTACATCCCCGCCTACACCACCGTGTAGGATTTCCCAATCCACTATAGGAGTACCAAACTCCTCTCTCAACCTTTACAAAGCCACAGAGGCTATACAACCACAATCCACCTCTACCGAAGAGGGATAAGGCCCGTAGCCAATACAAACACAATCACCTCTACCGAAGAGGGATCCAACCACAATACCACTCCGATCAACCTCTACCAAAGAGGGATACAACAAAAGCAAGGAGGGTTTACAATTTAGAGGCTTAACCTCAAACACTTCTCTTTTCCTCTCTTTTCTTTTCCACAAAAACAAGATCCTAAATAGATTAGGATAGGTGATAGCTCAAGTGTGGAAAACTTGGTGTTTGGAAAACAAGCAACAAAGAAAAACACTTGGGAAAATTCTTGCAAAAGATATAGAATGAAAACCAAGACAAATTTCCCAAAATCCTCTTTTCTTTGATTTTTCCAAAAAACTAAAAACAATAAAGATGAAATCTTTTTAGCACAAAAACTATTTTGAAAACTTGTTTAATCACTAGAGAATCACTGAAATTTTTCTTCTTGAAAACCTTGGCCAAAAACCCAAAGAGATGGGGTTTATATAGGCCTAATATAAAACTAGCCGTTAGAGCTGAGCTGGCAGCTCTGACAGGCAACGGTCGACCGGCCCGGTCGACCGCCAACGGTCAGAAATATGACCGTTGGGCAACTGCGGTCGACCGGCCCGGTCAACCGAAACAAACAGAGAGCAGAGCTCTCAGACCCGGTCGACCGTCCGGGTCGACCGTCCCAAAGGCTCCAAACGTGCACAGATTTGTGCACGTCGGTCGACCGACCCGGTCGACCGACCTCTGACTAGTCGACTAGGTCAGTTGACTTAGTCGACTAATAGAAGCCTGGAACAAAAACTGGGTCAGAAAAACTGGGAAAATATTTTTCTAAAAATCTTTTAACACTTCTAAAAATCACCAAAAATAGTTTTATCATTTTATATGGAAACACAAACTTGTGATAAAAATTTCAAGACATATATCAATCATATCAATTCATTTTTGAGTCTTGCGAATTTTATCAAAAACAAAACTTGTATTTTTATCAAAGAGATGTTAAGCTCAAAATCAAGTTTGATAAAAGTTAAGCATGCATGTATAGAGTGAAACAACTATACATATATCAATTAAACTTGTTTTGATAAACTATTCATGAAAACCAAATCCAAAACATGAAAACGTGTGTGTTGTGCACTTGAGCATATCAACTATACTAAGCTTTACAAATTGGATTTAAAACCACACTATCTAAACTATGGATACCTAAGTCTTCTTGATGATCTTCATCTTCAAGTAGACTTGCTCCAAAAACTCCATCCATGGGCTAGGCAATGTGTGATCTTGAAGCTTTGACCCTGGAATCATCATGAAAAGCTTCTAAACACCTTGTTGAAGCTAATCACCAACTAATATCTTGGTTAATTATCTGAAACTTAAACAACACAAGATTATTAGTAAACATAACTACATGAGTTAATCATCATCAAAACTAGAGTGGAAAGCCTTTGGGCCAACAGGTCGATCGGTAGCTCAACGGTCATAAAAATGACCATTGGCCGGTTGACCCGGCGGTCGACCGGAAGGGCAATTCTGCCCTTTCCAGACTGCCAACGGGCAGAATTTTGGTGGGTTATAAATACCCATCTTCTTGAGCTGTTTTAGCTAAGTTTTAGAGAGCAATTTTTCCCACCTTTACAAGTGTTTAACAGTAAGTTTTTAAAAGAGTTTTGGGCTTAAAGATTTTATCTTCATTTATTTTAAAAAGGGTTGGAAAATTCAAAGAAAAATAGAGTCTTTGGGAATTGGTTTTTGATCTTCATTTTAATAGCTATTCTAGAAGTTTTCCCAAGAGTTATTCTTTGTGATTTGATTTTCAAACTCTTTGATTTCTCACACTTGAGCTATCATATCTATCCTATCTATTAGAATCTAGTTTTGTGGGAAAATTAGTTTGTGGTTGTTGATAACACCAAGAGTTGTAAACCTTCTTATATTTGAGTTCCCTCTTGTGTAGAGGTGAGCGTGGAGGTTGTGTTGGTATCCCTCTAAGTGTAGAGGTGATTGAGGTTGGTGTTTGGCTTTGAGCCTTATCCCTCTAGTGAGAGGTGATTGTGGAGGAGTTTGGTTATGTTGGTATCCTTCTAAGTGTAGAGGTGATTGTTGCGGAGTTGTGGCTTAGTGCCTTATCCCTCTAGTGTGAGGTTGATCTTATTTGGCTAAGTGCCTATTCCTCTAAGTGTAGAGGTGATAGTTATTGTGCCTTGCCTCTAGTGTAGAGGTTATTGTTGGTTGATAGAGGAGTTGTGTACTCTAATTTTATATTTCCCAAATCCTCAGTGGAGGTTCCCTGTGTGGGATGTCCTGTGTGGACGATATAGTGAAAATTCTTCTTTGTGAAGGCGGGGATGTAGAGCAGTGGCTCGAACCTCGAAACATATCTTTGTGTTTGCGATTGATCCACGATCTCTAAACTCTATTTCTCTTATTGTGCATTGCATCATATTGCTCATATCATTTATATGCTTGGTTTTGATTGTGTGCCATACTTGTGTTAAACAAAGAGAGCTTCATATATCACCTCAACTCTTATTTAGAGAAATTTAGAGGAGATAGTCCAGAGCCCTTCACAGGGAATTCGGCTACACTCTTTGGTTACACTAAGTGTGTTACAATTTATTTTTAATTCCGCATCATTTGTTATTAGATTAGCCTTACACCTATTCACCCCCCTCTAGGTGTACTTTCAATTGGTATCAGAGCCTACGCTCCTGATATTAGGTTTAACCACCTAGGAGTGAGATCTTAGTTAGCTAATCTATATTTGTATTTGCACACTTATTTGTTTACACACACTCATAGATTACCTTGCCCCTCCCATGTTTGATGTTTCTAACATCGATTTGTGAAAGTTTAAGATGAGTATGTACCTAAAGAGCCTAGGAATGCATGTTCACCTTGCCGCTACCAAGAAATCTTATCTAGGTAATAGCAAACATATAGAGGCCAACGCACAAGCCCTGGAGGCACTTAGAAACACAATAAACAAAGAATATTTTTGTATGGCTTCTCATTGTGATTCCGCTTTTGCAGTGTGGAACACATTGACCTCTCCAAAGCTTCAAACGCCAAACATTGTGGAGAAGGAATCTAGTGGAGATGAGTCCAACTAACATTACTGCATGGTCAAGGGAATGACTCCCTTGAGGTAAACTCGAAAACTCAACTTGATGATTGCGCTAGTTCTTTCGTCGATGATTATGTTGATGCCGATGCTTTAAATAAAGAACTTTCTATTGTTTGTGAAAACCTTTTAGAAAAATACCAACTCTTGAAAAAGAAAAGCCTTAAACTAAAATAAGAGAATAAGGTTTTGGTTTCTAAACTTGATGTTGCTTTGCAAGAGAGAATGAGATTTCAAATGAAAGGGACTCTTTGAAATCCCAACTTGAACTTGCCCTAAAAGAAAATGAAATTTTGAAAAATAAAATGATTATAAAATGTTTTGAAGAAAAATGAAGTTCTATCTTCATAACTTGATTTTGTGTTACAAGAAAATGAATCTTTGAAAAATAAAATTATTTCTATTTCAAAGGAATTGGATTTGGTTTCTAAGAAAAATATTTCTTTAAAAAATGATTTAGATACTCATGTTTATCATGCTAATGTAGCTTCACCATCTAGTGTACCTATTGCATGCTCACCTCTTCTTCTACTATTGAAAATGATATAACCATGTTAAAGAAGAGTGTTGATTGTTTGGGCTCCACTTTGAGCCATTGTGCCATGAACCACACACGGCTGGAGTCCATGTTTCACAAGAAACATGCTCCTCACATGCATGCACACCATACATGGCATACACATGCTCATCATGCTCACACACATGATTCCATGTATGCCAGTGTGTACACTTGTACACATTGTGGATGTAAGGGCCACCTTGCAAAATTTTGCTTTGATAGAATTAATGATTCAAATTTTGCAAATAGATTTGTTTGGGTTAGGAAAGGTGCTAACCTCCATGGACCCCATAAAGTATGGGTACCAAAATCTACTCATATTTTATTTGATATAGTTGTGGGCTCTCACATGACGTGAGAATAGTTGGTGCCTTGAGGTGAATGCGTTTCGAGCTAAACGGTGATAATTTTGGATGCATCACTTTCAGGAAGAGTTTGGTGGGAGGACCCCCATGATTTGGAGGTATAGAGATGAGCCCTCTTGGTTTTGGTAACTATCTCTTACTCCTTATTTTGTTTACATGCTTTCATTTATTGATTTTTAACATGTCATACTTTAATGCTCATTATACTATATACCATGAAAATTAGACCTATGACATACATGTATAGTATTTGAGACACACCCATATTTATATGGATTATTACTTTTGTGTTCTCACCTTAGTTTAACTATTGTGTATATCATAGCTCTAAACATGTGCATTTAGCCTAATGATCATATTGGTTTATATTTTATTTTATGCTTCATACTTTGATTACATTTTTAGATGTATTTTTTATTAAAACTTGTGTATATACTTGTACAACTAATGAGCCACAATTGATTCTTGTATGTTTGTGCCTAATTGCTCATTTGTACCCATTAGATGTAATAGTATAGCCTAATTTTGATGACTCTTGCATTACAACTTGTATTCCCTATTTTTAGACATGTTTTTAAATAAAATGTATTTAACTTCATGTATATATTAATTTTGTCAAAACTTTATGATATACATGTATACCCTTGAGTCCTTTGCGTTTCATGTAAAATTTATTTATGGACTCAATTGTGTTTGGAAATGTGTGTATACTTTTAGTTTAGACATAACATACATATGCCTTGGAGTTTGAATTATTTTGATGAAAATTAAATTTTCATGTTTTTCATGTTTATAAAGGAATCTCATATTGAGCTAAATTGCCTATTCCCATTATTTCGTTGATTACATGATTCTTACACTCACATTATTCTTATTTACTTATGATTTTTGTTTTCATGAGCTTTATATATGCTTTATAGACCTTCAGTGTCGATGATCGTGTGACTCACATTTTTTCATGAAAAAAATTCATGTTTTATTCCTTGCTTGAAGGATTTTGCACTAATTTTCAAATATTATCCTTAAACTAGTCATTATTCTTTAATTGATAGAGTTTTTAAATGTGTTAAATTATTTTCAAATCCTATTTTTGAAAACCCCACCATCCAAAGGGCGGACGGATGGGCGACCATGTCTTGTGAGCCTAATTGAAAATCTTTTTAACATGTGCATGAAAGGGAGGTAGTATGAGTTATACACTTGATCCTCATCATATTTTCAGTTGGTATCTCAATTGATATTTTTTTGTATACTCATATGTGTTTTCTATATATGTATGCTTCAAACTTCAAATAGTATCAATTTTTATTGATATTTACTTTTTCATACATATATATGTGATTTGATTGTTCTTACTATATCTTTACATCCTAAAGCACACTTATGTTTATGCTAAGCTTACTTTACTCCTAAATGTCAATTATTTTTCAATTAGTATCTTATACAAGCTTATGCATTGTTTTTATTAGTATTTCATAAAGGGGGAGAAAATTCATGTTTTATCTTTCAATTGGTATCTTTCAATCGAGTTTATTTTCAATTGATATCGTACTCCCATTCTTTATGATGAAAAATACTTTGTTTTGGTATATGCTAACATTTTCAATATCGGTATCATGTTCCATTTTAAATTAGTATCTATATTATTATGAGTTATGCTTATCTAAATTAATTGGTTTTTACTTTCAATTTGTATCAAAAATTTACAAGACATTTTTTTGGGAATCAAGTTACTTTGAAATTGGTTGTTACTTTCATTTGGTACAAGATTTCAAATATATATATATATATATATATATATATATATATATATATATATATATATATATATATATTTCAATTGGTATCAAAAACATACAATGTTTCACTTTCTATTGATATCAAGATTTACAAGACATTTTAAATTGGTATCAAAATATTTTCAATTGGTATCTTTGAGTATCTTAAAATTTTTGTTTACTTTCAATTGGTATCTTAAAAATGTTTTGTTTATTTTTAATTGGTATCATAAATTGGTATCATGATGTTTTAATGTATACCTTTACCATAAATTGATATAGTTTTCAATTGGTATCATAATGTTTTGATTTGTTTTGCTTATATACAAGGGAAGCTTAACATCTTCTCTTTATATAGATTCATATTGAGTGTACTTCATATTGAAGTGATTATTGACCTTTCTTTGATATGTAGTACACGTGTGTAGTAGGAGCTTCACATCTTTTTTCATACATTGCATATTTTGCTTTATGTGGTTAGGGTTTAGTCATCTCTTTTCATATAAATGCATGTATGTAGGGGGACTTAACTTAACGTCTTTCCTCTTCATGAATATATATCGCATATATATCTTTATTGTTTGATTTGTTTTCACCCCTTTGTTGATGATTGACAAAAAGGGGGAGAGAAATTTGGAGAATGATTTTGAGTTTATATGCATGTTTAGAAAAAGGGGGAGAATGACTTTGAGTTTTTTATGTATGTTTTTTATGTATGTTTTTAGAAATTGAGTTTGTACATGATTACTTACAATTGATATCATATATGCATGTTTATTTTTACAGTTGGTATCGAACATGTATGTTTTTGTTTATGCAAAAGGGGAGAAGCAATCTTCACATATGCACGTTGAGCATTCATTATATATCTTTATGTTTATTGCTATGCATGAGTTAAGAGGGAGCTTCTATGAAGCTTAACTTAAATCCATGCATATATAACTCCATGAGTTTTGTCATCATCAAAAAGGGGAGATTGTTGGCCCAGAGGCCCTTCACTCTAGTTTTGATGATGATTAACTTATGTAGTTATAGTTTTACTAATAAACTTGTGATATTTAGTTTCAAATATTTGATCAAGCTTTTAGTAGGTGATTAGCTTCAACAAAGGTGCTTTGGAGCTTTCACATGTAGATTCAAGAGCTCGGACGTCAAGATCGTATCTAGCACTCAATTGAGTCTAGCTCGTTAGATCGCGTTTGGATCGAGTCTACTTGGAGAAGGAGTTCTACAAGAAGACCTCAGTTTATGTTTAGTATGTTTAGATCATTGTAAAGATTAGATAGTGTTGATATGCTCAAGTTCACATATACACACAAGTTTTTAAGTTTACTGGTTTTTTCGGTTTAACCGATTTTGGATTTCATGTCAAAAACATAGATATAATATCTTATATATATATTGGATTCTATCCATATACAATATGCTTCAAAGTTATTTCAATATCATGTTTTTGTATTTATATGAGTTTTGGAGAAAACGGTTTTCCATTTCAAAGTTTGATTTTTGATAAATACTGATTTTGGTTTAAAGCCTATTTTAAATATCACAAAAATGGTTCAAATAGTTTGTAATATATGTTGAATTTTAGTCACACATATTTGTATTTCAAAGATCTTATAAGAACTTATTTTTGTGGAATTATAAGTATATTCTATGGGATATTTTAGAAGGCAAAAAGCCAAGTTTTTAATCCCTATAAAAGCTGGACCTAGCCTTCTGCCGGTCGACCGGACGGTCGACAGCTGCAGAAGTCAGTCGACCGGTCCGGTCGACCGACGTGCACAAACGTGCACGGCAGCTTGGGCTGGTGGGCCGGTCGACCGTCTAAAGAGCTCTGCTCTCTAGAAATGGCCCCGGTCGACCGGACGGTCGACCGGCAGAGAGCTGCTGCTCTTTGTATCCAGTCCCGGTCGACCGGGTGGTCGACCGGTAGCTCAACGGGTCGACCGGAAGGGCAATTCTACCCTTTCCAGATTGCCAACGGGCAGAATTTTGGTAGGTTATAAATACCCATCCTCTTGAGCTGTTTTAGCTAAGTTTTTAGAGAGCAATTTTTCTCACCTTTATAAGCGTTTAACAACAAGTTTTTAAAAGAGTTTTGGGCTTAAATATTTTATCTTTATTTTTTTAAAAAGGGTTGGAAAATTCAAAAAAAAATAGAGTCTTTGGGAATTGGTTTTTGATCTTCATTTTCATAGCTATTCTGGAAGTTTTCCCAAGAGTTTTTCTTTGTGATTTGATTTTCAAACTCTTTGTTTCCCACACTTGAGCTATCTATCTATCCAATCTATTAGGATCAAGTTTTGTGGGAAAATTGGTTTGTAGTTGTTGATGATACCACCAAGAGTTGTAAACCTTCTTATATTTGAGTTCCCCTTGTGTAGAGGTAAGTATGGAGGTTGTGTTAGTATCCCTCTAAGTGTAGAGGTGATTGAGGTTGGTATTTGGCTTTGAGCCTTATCCCTCTAGTGAGAGGTGATTGTGGAGGAGTTTGGTTATGTTGGTATCCCTCTAAGTGTAGAGGTGATTGTTGTGGAGTTGTGACTTAGTGCCTTATCCCTCTAGTGTGATGTTGATCTTGTTTGGCTAAGTGCCTGTCCCTCTAAGTGTAGAGGTGATAGTTGTTATGCCTTGCCTCTAGTGTAGAGGTTGTTTTTGGTTTTGAGAGGAGTTGTGTACTCTAAGTTTGTATTACCTAAATCCTCAGTGGAGGTTCCCTGTGTGGGAAGTCCTGTGTGGACGATATGGTGGAAATCCTTCTGTGTGAAGGCGGGGACGTAGAGCAGTGGCTCGAACCTCGAAACATATCTTTGTGTTTGCGATTGATCCACTATCTCTAAACTCTCTCTCCCTTATTGTGTATTTCATCATATTGCTCATATCATTTATATACTTGATTTTGATTGTGTGCCATACTTGTGTTAAACCAAGAGAGCTTCATATAGCACCTCAATTCTTATTTAGAGGAATTTAGAGGAGATAGTCCAGAGCCCTTCACCGAAAATTCGGCTGTACTCTTTGGTTACACTAAGTGTGTTGCAATTTATTTTTAATTCTACATTATTTGTTATTAGATTAGCCTTACATCTATTCACCCCCCTCTAGATGTACTTTCACTTAGCGGCCGGCTCTATCACATCATGGGATGGTTTCATCAAGGTCTTCTTGAAAAAATTCTATCCAATTCATAAGACCGCTCTCATTAGGAAGAACATCATGCAGTTCAAGTAAGAACCTAGTGAACAATTTTGGAGGTACTTTGAACGCTTCAAAGACCTCCTTGTCAAATGTCCTCATCATGGAATAGAGAAATGGCGATAATCCCAAATTCTTTATGATGGTTTAGACTACTCAACGAAGACCCTCTTAGAAACCATGTGCTAAGGGTGATTCTTGTAGAAGGATGAGAATGAAGGATGGGATTTATATGAGAATCTAGCTGAAAAGACCATCCAATGGTAACTAACTAATTCAAACTCTAGGAATTCAAACTCCATCTCTTCAAAAGGAGGCCTTCATTCAATTGAATCATTCTTAGCTGCTGAGGCTAGAATAGCAAACCTAGCGAGAAGACTGGAAGTTTTAGAATCTAAGGAACCAACTCCAGTCAATCAAGTCAGCCCAAGCTAATTTTTAACTCTGGGCTGCACTTATTGTCAAGCCATGAAACATGTGTTTGAGGAGTGTCTTATGTTTCAAGCTCAGCAACAATTTTCTGAACTGATGAATGCGGCCTTTTCAAGGCCGAACAATAATCCTTACGCACAAACATATAATGCTGGCTGGAGAAATCACCCGAATTTCTCATGGAGCCAAAAAAATAATGACCACTCACGATCAAACCATTCAAGTCACTTTCATCATTCCAATAATTCTTCTAGTCATTAACCCAACTTTTCTAGTTACCATCACAATTCTCCCAACCATCTGCCCAATTATTCAAATTATCAACAAAACTTTTTCAACCAAGCTCCACAATCTTCCTTCTAGAATCCTCAACTTGAAAGGAGAATGACTGATTTTGAGAGGAACATGGAAAGGTACATGAAAAACAAAGATTCTCTCATGCAAATAATACAGAGGCTGGAGATTCAAATGAGCCAATTAGCCAACCCACAGAATGAGAGACAAAAGGGTACCCTGCCCAGTCAGCCAGTAATGAATCCTAGGAATTCTCAACAAGCCCATTTGGTTGAGGATCAATCATTGAATCAATGTAATGTTGTTCATACATTGAGGTTGGGAAAGAAAGTTGATAATCAAGTGTCAACACCTTCAAATTTCATTCAGTATAACCACACACAAGCATCCACCTCATATAGTCCCAATCCTTGCAAATCTGATGAATCTGAAACGGATAAGTCAACCAGTCAGGTACACAAGCCTACAGTACCATTTCCTAATAGGCTGAAAAATAATAAGCAGAATCCACATATGGATAATATAATTAAGATTTTCAATCAAGTGAAGATAAATGTTCCATTTCTTGATGCCATCCAACAAGTCTCATCTTATGCAAAATTTCTTAAGGACATATGCACCAAGAAGAGAAAGACTAATGTTCCTAAGAAAATCTTTTTAGCCACTAATATTAGTGAGCTACTGTCAGGTCCTATCCCTGTAAGTACAAGAATTCGGGTTGTCGTACCATTGCCTGCACTATAGGATAAGCCGAGATTAGTCGTGCACTTCTTGACTTAGGAGCAAGTATTAACTTTTCCTCTTCTCAGTTTGTCAACAACACGGGTTGGGCGATTTTAGTCCAACTCGAGTCACAATCCAACTGGTTGACCGTTCTGTGAAAGTTCCCAAGGGGAAATTAATGATGTCCTTATCTGAGTCGGAGAGTTTATCTACCCTGTTGATTTCATAGTTCTTGAGATACAAACTGTGTCCAATCCTAGGGCTCAAACTCCTGTTATCCTAGGGCGCCCATTCCTTGCTAAAGCCAACGCTATTATCAATTGTAGGAATGGGTCCATGGGGTTAACCTTTGGGGACAAGACTAGAAAAGTCAATATCTTCAACCTACGAAAGCAACCTCGTGATGTTGAGGATCATACATTTGAAGTCAACCTCACTGTGAACTTGACAAGTGAACATAGAGAAGAATTGGAAGTAGAATCTAATTGTGACTTCGAGTTAGAGTCTGACGACTTTAACCTTGATCAGGTTGTCGAGTCTGCTATGAATTAAGCCTCAAACCCTATTTCACCAAATGTGGAGCCAACAAATTTGACTCATCCTTCTAGTGAGCCTTCTCCTTCCTTAGAATTGAAAGCCTTAACTGCGCATCTCAAGTACATCTATCTAGACGAACAAGAGACCTTTTCTGTCATTATTGCCTCCCATTTAAATTACGGGCAAGAAGAGAATCTTAAAGCAATTCTTAGAAAACATAAGGAAGCCATTGGTTGGACTATAACCGACATAAAGGGATTGAGTCTAACTATAGTTCAACATTGCATTCATCTCAATGAAGAAGAGACACCAAAAAGAGACCCGCAGTGTAGGTTAAACCCTATAATGCAAGAGGTTGTTCATGATGAAATTATGAAACTCTTAGACAATGGGATAATCTATCCCATTTCTGATAGCCAATGGGTCAGTCTTGTCCATACTGTTCCAAAGAAATCCAGTTTCACCGTGGTGGAAAACGAGAACAAAGAGTTGGTCCAAACTCGACTTCCCACCAAAGTTAGAGTTTGAATTAACCATAGGAAGCTTAATGCAGCAACTCGTAGGGACCATTTCCCGCTTCCCTTCATTGATCAGATGCTTGAACATTTGGCTGGCCACGAGTATTACTTTTTCTTGGATAGTTACTCAGAGTATAATCCGATTCCCATTGCTCTTGAGGATCAAGAAAAGACTACTTTCACATGTCCATTTGGGACATTTTCTTATCGTCGAATGCCTTTCGGCTTGTGCAATGCCCCAGCAATGTTTCAACGTTGTATGTTAAGTCTTTCCTCTGATATGGTAGAATGATTCTTAGAAATCTTCATGTATGATTTCTCCATCTACGGAGATTCATTCACTCAATGTCTTCACCATTTAAAACTTGTCCTTCAATGTTATGTTGAGAAAATCTAACACTGAACCGAGAGAAATGCCACTTCATGGTAAGACATGGAATTGTCTTGGGTCATGAAATCTATAAGAAAGGAATTGAAGTGGATAGAGCCAAGATTGAGGTTATTGCTAAGCTCCTCATGCCTAAATGTGTGAAGGATAACACGCCGGTTTCTACCGAAGATTTATCAAGAATTTTAGCAAGATTGTTAGATCCTTGACTAATTTGTTAGCTAAAGATGTGTCCTTCACTTTTAATGATGAATATATGAAGTCTTGGGAGAAGCTTAAGAAATAGCTTCTTTCTGTACCAATCATATCTGCACTAGATTGGTCTAAACCGTTCAAAATCATGTGCGACGCTTCTGATTTTGCCATAGGTGCTGTTCTAGGATAGCGCATTGATAACAAGCAGCACGTGATTTACTACTCTGGTAGGACTCCCAACGATGCTCAAATGAACTACACTACAACTGAGAAGGAATTCTTGACAGTAGTATTTACTTTAGAGAAATTTCGTCCCTACCTACTAGGGTCAAAAACCATAATTTTCACAGACCATTCTTCGCTAAGGTACCTCATGATGAAGAAGGATACCAAGGCCCGACTCATTCATTGGATCCTCCTTCTTCAAGAATTCGATCTCAAGATTCGAGATAAGAAAGGTATAGAAACTATCGTTGCTGACCATCTCTCGTGTATTCCAAACTCTCCATGCAACAAATTGCCCATAAAGGATGACTTTTCTGATGAAAAACGCTTTGCTGTCTTTAAGGAATCTTGGTTTGCTGATATAGTGAATTACTTAGTCACAAAGCAAACTCCATTTCATTGGTCTAAAAACGATATATACCGATTTTTATCTCAAGTACGGTATTTCTTTTGAGAGGAAATGTATCTTTTTAAGTACTGTTCTGACCAAATTATTAGGAGATGCATTCCAGATGAAGAAATTAAGAGTGTTTTATCCTTTTGTTATGAACTTTCATGCAGTGGACACTTTGGTCCCCACAAGACTGCTGAAAAGGTGCTACAAAGAGGGTTTTATTGGCCTACTTTGTTCAAAGATGCTTACGAATTTTGCAAGACGTGCCCTAGATGCCAATTGTAGGAAGGATCTCGAAACGAGATATGATGCCCCTCAATCCAATTCTAGAAATAAAACTCTTTGATGTTTGGGGCATCGAATTTATGGGTCCATTTCTTAATTCATTTAGAAACCAATACATATTGGTTGCTGTGGACTATGTGCCCAAATGGGTAGAAGCTATTCTAAGTAAAACTAACGATAACAAAGTTGTCATAAAATTTTTGAAAGAGAATATTTTCTTACGCTTTGGAACCCCTCGTGCTATCATCAATGATAATGGTACTCACTTTTGCAATAGGTCCTTTGAAGCTCTTATGTGAAAGTATGTCATAACTCACAAGTTATCCACACCTTATCATCCTCAAACCAGTGGGCAAGTTGAGGTCTCCAATAGACAAATCAAGCTTATTTTGGAGAAAATTGTGAACCAAAATCAGAAAGATTGGTCCACCAAACTTGTAGATGCCCTATTGGCCTACAGGACCGCTTCCAAGATGATTCTAGGGATATCTCCTTATAGGTTAGTCTTTGAAAAGGCTTGCCACCTACCCGTTGAGTTAGAGCACCAGGCCTTATGGGCAATCAAGCAACTAAATTTCGATTTGAATAAAGCCGTGGCCTTCGAAAATTACAAATTTCTGAGTTAGAGGAGTTGAGAAATGAGGCCTATGAAAATTCTAAGATCAAGATTTTTGATGATAAACACATCATAAGGAAAACATTTGTCCCTAAACAAAATGTCTTACTCTAAAATTTTAGGCTTCATCTTTTTCCAGGAAAGCTAAAATCAAGATGGACTGCGTCGTTCGTTGTATAATTCGTGTTTCCACACGGTGTTATAGAGATCAGTGACACAAAGAATGAAAATGATTTTAAGGTAAATGGTCAACGCCTTAAACCTTTCTTAAAATCGGTGCCGATAAATGAAACGGCTATGGGTCTTTTCGACCCAATGTATTAGTAACTTTACCTCTTTTACATTCTATTTCATGCAGCTATTCATTTCTTTCATACATTGGGGACAATGCATGAGATAGGTGCAGGGGAGGGTTTTAACATGATTAACATTGTTTTTTAAAAAAAATGGTTAAAAATTAAAAAAAACTTTTTGAAAAAAAGAATAGTATTTTGATGTATATTTTTTTGTGAGAAATTAAGTCAATTTTAAGGAATAGAAGAATCATTATTAGGATTTCTTATACTTGGTCGAAATAAGATGACTTGTTTGATTTCTAGGGTTAGGAGGAAAAAATTAGAAAAGTAATTTAGTCTTTATCTTTTCCTTGATCAAATATGCACACTTTATACACTTACACACTAAGGGTTCAAACAAAGATTCTTATACCTTATATAAAAAAAAGAAAAAAAAGAAAAAAAGAAAAAAATAAATCCTCTGATTAAGCTGGGTATTTGTACCTCATGAAGCATAAGTATTCACGCTTAAAAGGGGTACATTTTATAAATAAAAATTCTTAGTTTTGTGGCCTTGTTTGCTTGAGTGCTTAAGTCCTTAGGGGTGTATTCTCACCTGATGCCATAAGACTGTCTAGTTTGGGTGTCACTAACTAAAGGCTCATTATATGGGAAGATTAGAAAGCCTAATGGAATTAAGGAATAATACTACCAAAAAATAAAAATAAATAAGACATAAGAGTTAGAGTTAAAGAACCCTTAGTCAAAATTTCACGATCATGAAGGTGCATAGGACTTAGGGTAAAATAATAGACTAGATGAGAAATATAAATTTGACTTCTTACTTTGATTGATGACATGTTTTTGAATAGAGACTAAGTTTAAGAATGAAAAGTTTAATTTTCCTATAACTTATAAATTATTTGAACTCTTACAATAATACTTCAAATATTTTCTTTTCTTTCAAAATACTTTTTGAAAATACTAACACTTTTCTCTTTCTTTATGTATTTTATTGGTGCAATCACCTGAAAAGCCTTACGAATTCTTCCTCTAGGAGTAACCTAGAGGTTTAACAGCTTATTGCACATGCTAAGTGCAATCGAGTGACGTGCGAAAGTGGTCCAATAATTTCTTAAGATTAGTTTTGATGTTTTACTTGAGGGCGAGCAAAAAGATAAGTGTCGGGGTGTGATTGGTCACGTATATTGCATATATAATGTCACATTCTCATAAATATTATCTAATAAATCATGTATTTAGTCTTATATTCTTCTTTATTAAATGTAGGTCCATTACTAAATGAGAGAGAAGAAAAACGAGCCCAAAAGCCCATCAAAATTCTGATATAATTTAGAACTAATTCAAATTAAAGACTAGGGAAGATCAGGGCAAATCAGGGAAGATAAAACTAGTTGAACAAGCGGTTAAAATAAGATCTTCACAAATCAATTGGTAAAAGCCTAAGATCAAAGGAGGTTTCGTCAAATCCAAAAGCTAAGACAGAAAATTCAGCAAAAGATAAAAGTGTATCGCTAAACCAGGGAGCAGCACCCCTCGGGTGTGGCCACCTGGCCACATCCAAGCCACAAAAATGCAGCCAAACCCGCGTGTTCACGGATTTATTGAGGTTGTTGGGGGAGTGTTTGCTCCCGCTATCTTCGTATGCTCTCCTCCGTTTGGTTTTTCCCTATAAATACTGCATTTGACAGAGAAGGATACACCGGAGACTAGTTTAAGTTGTTCTCTTTATTTTTGGGGTTTAGGTTCTTTGTTAGATAGTTAATGAGTTGTATCTTTATTTTTAATATGTAGTTCAGTCCAGATACAAGTGAGAGAGAGGAAAAGAGTAATTATAATCTGAAGTTGAAGTGACATCAATAAAGGATCAAGACATCTCTTCTTCTCCAATTCATGAGTATGTTTCATTTCATTTACATGTTGTGTTTTACCTTAGTTATGAGTAGCTAAATTTGCTTTTCTAGGCTAACGATAATCTCTCTTCCATCCCTTTCTTGTTTTGAATGATTTTGATGTAAAGAACCCAACGGAATAATATAAATGCCTTAAACTAAGCCTTGCTCCTTTGAAAGTGTTTTTGAAGGCACATGAGGATGAGTTTGGATTTTTAAAACTTATATTTTTAAAATATCACTTAAACTTGTTTTTATTTTATACTTGGGAGATGACTTGATGATTTAACATTCAGTTCAAGATGAATTCTTAAGAAAAAGAGTTAACTTTTCCAAACAATCTTATTTGCTTTACTTAAGACTTTTGAAACTCAAGTTTAAGTTCTTGCCTATGATCAAGTTGAGCCACTGAGAATTTTAAAAGAGGAATATATTGCTGAGTAGTAAGATAGTGATCCCAGATCTTTTTCAAATATTAAAACAAACAACCAACCACTCTTCAAGCCTTTTGAAAGATCATCTTTTCCAAAATCTTCTCTAAGTTTTTAATTTTTCTTTAAATTACTTCTTTACTCTCCATTCTTTTTTCAACATAAAAAAACACCGACAACATTCTTTACTTTTTAAACAATAACATCGAAAAGCTTTCATCGCATTCCTCCTCATGGACACGACCCATTAGCCCAAAGCTAGACGGTAATTCTCACTGCATTTACTTGCAATCATATATTGATAAGAATTGTTTGAAGATTATTTGTGAGCAACCAACTACATGTCCAATTAAAGCTGGAAATAGTCCATTATAAAATACCTTAGTTATTAGATAAGCTTGCAGAAAATAGAAATAAGATCTCGAAATAGATTTAATAAAATCTTGTAGTAAAATAAGAACTTTAAAGATTTAATAATATACTTGTAATAAGATAATCTTTAAATTTATATTGCGTAAAAATCCTTTCTAACTTATATTAGTTATGTTTTAGAAAAGCAATATGTTTTGTAAGAAATAACTTTTGAAACTTGTCCAAATTATTGCATAAAGTAATTTATTGCAAGAATATTTGTATGAGAATAGGAAATAGAATAACTAAAAGTAACTTTTATCCTTTAAATATTTGGTTAAAATTTGTACATGTAGTGGTGAAAAACTGGCCAACCTCAGAGATCGAACACGTGTTCTGCTACCTCGAAGCGCCACAAGCATTAACTCATCCAAACACGCCAATCGGCTCATGTACAACCCCGAGAAGAGAGAGTCTTTGGCCCAACCCCGAGACACCTCGCGACTCTGAGGAAAGGACCCCGAGTTCCTTCTAATCCCCGACTCCCGTTGCACATAGCTCAGCAATAAGAGATCCAGATTTCCAATGCAGTTGCATTATCATAGTATTTCTCATGTTCTAAACACCCCCGTTATTTCAGTGAGAATGGTTATGGATGGTGGCAAATATCCCGATATGCCAATCCTAATAAAGAAGCACAACAATCCTAACATATATGGAAGGATCTTAACAGCATACCATGAATCACGGAGAAAGATTCACTCCATTTGTTACAGTACAACTGACTACTTATAAACAGGACAAGGCCAGAAAAAAAAGAAAAAAGGAAGAAAAAAGCAAAATATTGTAAACCTCCACTGTAACACGGAAAAAAGTGAATTCGTCCTGTTTCTCCTCCCCGTGGTTTTTTTGATTCTGGGTTTCCACGTAAAATCTGAGTCTTGTCTGCTTACAATGTTGAATTTAATATCCTGCATTATATTAGACAGACTCTCCCTTCTACTTGTAATGGGAGATCGACTGCTCGATCAATCGCATAGAAAAATCTCCATGACAAACTGGTGCTTTCATTGAGATCTGAGTTCCAATACTCAGATCTCTCCCCTACCAAACCAATCCTCCAAAAACCCTCTTATTCATCAATAAGAGCCGCAAGAAGACAAGCCACCATAGGAGCATCGTCCAAAGGAAAAGCAATCGAAGTCGCTGGGGTATAGCCCCTCCATAAACCGATGATTAACCGTGCGTCATCGAGGATACAGACTGCTCATCGCAACAGGAGTCCATCATCGATATCCAGTCCCCACAACAGTGTGAAGACCAATTCTTTCAAACACTCTACGAGATGAAAGAGCAGATGAAGGAATAACAAACATAGTCAGACCGTGAACGAGAATGGATGGCTCTTGACTGCGAGAACATCTTCCAAGAGTAAGATAGGTTGACAGTGCTCAACTAACAGCTCTTGGCCCAAGTCACAACCCTTCAGAACAATCCAGTGCAACCGGAGGGTGACCTGAGAACAGCAGGTCTCCCAACCTCCACACCCTCAACAAGCTGATTCAAAAGCAAATCGGAGAGACCAGACTGCTGGTCACCCTACTCCAACCGCCAAGATCCACGAGTCTACTATCTCCAAGGACATCCAAGAGTACGAGTTCATAATGAAGTTCTCCACTCCAACATTCAATTACTACTCTGGGGTACGTGACCCCATACAGCACATTCGCCATTTTCAAGACAAGATGGCAGGTCATTCTCGCATTGACCCCATCTTATGCCTCACCTTTTCTGCCAGCCTGAAAGGTGTGACCTCGGATTGGTTCTACTCACTGCCACCCAATTCACTCCACAACTTCGCTGAGGTGACTGAAGTAATCCCCACCCAATACGCCTCCTGTCAGGAGGCTAAGAGAAACAACCACCACCTCCTCTCTATCAGAATGAGTCAAGGAGACAACCCCAAGTCTTCCTCAATTTCTTCCAGAATCAACTCACCAAAATCTTAAACTATGAGGAGGAATTTGCCGCCCTCGCATTCATCAGCGGGTTGCGAGTTGCTCACCCCTTCTACAAGAATCTCCTGAAGCACAACACCGCCAAAATGAGCGAGGTACTTTCTCGAGGTCAGCCTTACATCTAACTTGAAGAGGCAATGAAGGCTTTGTCCAACCACTTCGCAAAGCCGGGAGTTAACGGATGGAAATCAAAGATCCCTCGCGAAGCTCCTGACCACACTCCAGGTTGACATTGTGGGCAGCTCACTTACAAGAAGCAAGTGCTCCTGATCCTCTCCCCGAGCTCGCTCCGAGATGACTGATCGATGGAATGCTTCACTCCGCTGAAGTTGCCGATCTCCGAAATCTTCAACACTTTCAAAGATGAACTATGGGTCAGGTGCCCGAGATAGCTCCAGCATAACTCTTTGCTTCCCGGGTCAGAGGTTTACTGCTCCTACCACCAAGGTAAGGGACACCCGCCATCCAATGCTGGAAACTCAGGAAGTACCTGGAGGAGCTCATCAGACATGGTTTCCTTAAGGAGTATATCCTTACTCCTGAAGTCACGTCTGGATATCCGAATGCTCAACCTTTTTAGGAGCTACACCTGATCACCTAATATAAGGGATCAACTGATTCCCCGAATCCTCAACACACGGGACATACTTCCTTCAAGTCTCAATTTGATGTACCTTATTATTAAATAAAATATTATGTTGTACATCTTTCCTGACCATGCATCCATTTATTGCAGTACATACCTCGTCACGCCCTATTGATGGGATTCCCCAACTCGATGTCAGCTACGATATTTCCCCAATGATAGAGAATCCCCACTCGGAGGCAGTTACAAGACTACCATAATAGTACTTCGAGTTGAATCGATGATGGAGACTCCCCACTTGGAGGCAGTGACAGGGCTACCACAACAATACATCCAATCATCCTAATGATGGAGAATCCCAACTCAGAGGCAGTGACAAGGCGACCACAACAGTACATCAAATCGCCTCGATGATGGAGAGTCCCCACTCAAAGACAGTTACAAGGCTACCACAAAAGTACATCCAGACACCTCGATGATGGAGACTCCCCACTCGGAGCCAGTGATAAGGCTACTACAACAGTACATCTGCCCAATCACCCCATAGATGGAGACTCCTCCACTCAGAGGCAGCAAACAGATTATCCTATATAACATCCATCCACACGCCCCGTAGATGGGAAATCCTCTTCTTGGAGGCGACAACTATTTTCCATAGCGCGGTGTCAAAGCCTGCAACGAGATGAGATTTTTCCAGCTCAGTTTTCCATAGGTGGTGTCAGAACCCGCAAAGAAATCAGATTTTCCCTACTCGATTTTCCATAGCGGTGTCAGAACTCACAACGAGATGGGATTTTCTCCACTCAGTTTACCATAGCGTGGTGTCAGAACTTGCAACGAGATGGGATTTTCCCTACTCGATTTTTCATAGTGCGGTGTCAGTACCCACAACTAGATGAGATTTTTCCTACTCAATTTTCCATAGCGCAGTGTTAGAACCCGCAATGAGAAGGGATTTCCCCCACTCAGTTTTCTATAGTACAGTGCCAGAACCCATGACAAGATGGGATTTTTTCCACTCGATTTTCCATAGTGTGGTGTTAGAAGCCCTATCAGCCTACGAGATCCCTTCGTCTGAACTTATTGGTAGATGAACACATACATACATCCATATTCTGAGATCAAATTTTCCCCACTCGGAAGGCAGCTCCAATGTGGGATGTCCCCACACAGAGGATAACTCTGCTGCTTACCTTGCTCTTACATTGGACGTATCGGGTCGTTACTCTAGGTAGGGGAACCTATCCAGAAGACGTGTCTAATCTATCAATGAGTTGTATCCCCTTTCATGCCACTTTTATGCAAGTATGATGAAGATGCAACTATATGTGTTTAGGTATATCACGAGTTTTCTTAATCAGATTATCACCTTAATACACCAACCCTGCGAGGACATACTTCAATTATTCCTCGGGAGAAAAACGACGATAGGTATGATGTTTTAAATTCTTCAATGCTTGAAACCTATGTTGCATCTATCATTCTTATCTATGTATCACCGTATGCTTGTATGCGCATTATAACTGCTAATCCATTCCCCGATCTACATTCCCCGAGATGGATTAAGCCCACTCAGAGGTGGCTACAGATCAACCTACAATATTCCAGTCACACGAGATCTAAGCTCTACTGCAGGGATTTTCCCCTCTCAGAGCCCCGACAACATAGCTCCGCATATGGGATATCCCCTACTCAGAAGCGACATCGAGCCAAACTCTGTTGTAGGGATTTCCCCTCCACTGAAGGTAAAATTTGCAGGTGCTGCTGTGGGACAGTGTAACATTTTGAAATTTTTGAGAGTTTATTTCATGTTGTTTTCATGTATGGATGTGTAGATTTGTATATACATATAGGAATTGATAAGTATTTTGATGATTAGAAGTGTGTGTATATATATGTATGTATTTGTCGAGAGTTTTGGTGTAGTGATGTGTGTATATGAGAGTATACATGTTGCTAAGGTATTTTGTGCATTGATGCACAGACTAGTCGACTGAGTATCATGGGTAGTCGATTGGTAGTAGGCCAAACACTATGTTATATGAGTTTGTACAACATTGTCCAGTCGACTGGGGCTTTTTTATCAGTTGATTGGTGGTTCCAATAGAAAGTTGGGTGCTTGCAGTAGTCGACTGGGGCTTTTTATCAATCGATTAATCCAACCGATTTACTAGCTATTAGTCGACTGATAAATTTTATTAGTCGACTGATTAGGGCAGTAGAGTTGTGTTCTGATTGAACCATAATTCTATTTCTTCTACCCTATAAATAGAACCTTTGGGAGATATTTTGGGGTTATTCATATATCCTATCTCCAGCCTTCTTCTCTCTTATCCCTCGCCTCTCCCTTCCTTTTTTATTATTGACAAATGAAGAAGAAGAACAAAAGAAGGAAGAAGAAGAAGAAAAGACAGAGAAGGAGAAGGAGATGACCTTGGATTGCTTCTAGCTTGGTTTCTATGCATGGATGGACTCGCTCTTCTTGTGCTCTTCATCTTGATCATCTTTCTTAATCCTTGTAAGGCAAGTTCATCTCTAAATTTGTTTCTTTCCATATATTTGTTGTGTACGATATATAAAAATCATATTTTATATTAACTATCAGTTAGATTTGAGATTATAGCATGTTATTGATATTAGATCATGTTATAACTTGTAGATCTTCATGCTAGGATCTTATTATAGCTTGTGAATGAGTATAGGTTTGTTTATATTAATAGAAATGGTATTTTTAATAGATCTAGAAAAGAATAAGTTAAAATGAAATGTTTATCATGTTAGGATCTTCCCATAGATCCCAGTGATTTGGTTTGAGCCATGTTTGTTGCGTGGTTTGATATTGATTGTTAATGATAGATGAAAACCTAATATGTTTCAAATGGATATTTGAATGATTATATTTCACTCGATTCATTATGTGTGTCAGTTTCGAACCGATACTTGTGATGTGGATCCGGTGTGCCCTTATGGGATGGGTGTAGCATACACATAGAACACGTGTAGCTTCTGTGCATGTATTGGTGGTGTGCGGGTATATTGAACATGTAGGGTTGTCCTACATGAGTGTGTGAAGCACGATTTTTACATTGATGTGTATGAACACTTGATTTTGATGGGTGCATGTGACACATGGATTTATGTGTGCATTGTGCATTAGTGATTACTTTGTGTTATGTGTATGAACTAGGCTCGAATGTACTTTGAGCATGTGTGTATGAACACATGCATGGGCGCGTGTGATTATTATTTATGCATATGTTGCATTTGGTGATAGTTTGTGTTTTCTTTTCCTATCACATTCATTGGAGAGGGAGAACGTGAACGATGATATTCATAAGAGCTGGAGAATGTGAACGATGATGTTCATAGGAGAGGAAGAATGCAAATGATGTTGAATTGACATTTGTGGATGGGAGGAATACGAACAATAGTTTGTGTGGCTTGTTTGGATGTGCATACCATTTTATAGGTACGAATGATGTTCACATGATTTGGTTGTATCGCCTCAGAGGACGATGCGCTATTGCGCCAACCAGCTGGGAGATGTTACTCTCTCGTAATGATTGAATCACCACTAAAAGTGATGTGATTGATGTGTTCTCTTGATAGTAAGATTTAAGGTTTCTACCCGCGTATAGGATATTGGTTATTGTGAGTTCCTAGGTGACTCACGGTGCGTAGAGTTAGATATCTTTATCCTCTGTAGATAGTTGATTTCTGACTCCTATGTGTAGATTAGTCGACTAGTATACTTGGCTAGTCAAGTTTTGAGTCTACCTGAGTTTACCCAATCCTTTATTAAGAGTGGCCTGGTAGATTCAACTATATAAGTTTACGGGTTAGATTTATCATTACAGTTGATATTAGAGCTTTATAGTTAGTATTCATCTACCTTATTTGTTGCCCTCCTGACCTCTATAAGCTGGCTTCAGACTCATGGTGGGACGCAACTTTAGAGTTTGTTTTACTTGCATGTTGACGTCATGATTACCTCTCCTTTTCAGCTTTTGGCGTGGCGTTTGGAGATACGTGTCTGCTGGGGTCTCGCTCAGAGGGCAGAGATCATTCCTTGTGCCAGCTTAGAGTTGCTCCATTCCTCGGGTACCACCAGTGTATCATTTATTTGATTCTGTTGCATATTGTACATATATCATTCATGTATTATTATTATTGGAAGTCAAGTGCTAGTCCTCTTTCATTGCATATGTATTTGTATCCCTTTGCTGGAACATTCATGTATTTGACTCAGACAATGTATTATGTACACCCCTTTGTATTTTGAAACTGGACCTTTACCTCCATATGGGATTTCTATTCTGTATAGTTGTAGCTCTTTATGCTTTGAGTCAGATATACCTGTCTTCATTTTCTATTATATATAATTATGTTATTTATCTCTGCTTGATTGATATATTTATATATATATATATATATATATATATATATATATACAAATATATATATATATATATACACACACACACACACAAATATATATATATATATATTTGAATCTTACATTGGACGTATCGGGTCGTTACTCTAGGTAGGGGAACCTATCCAGAAGACGTGTCTAATCTGTCGATGAGTTGTATCCCCTTTCATGCCACTTTTATGCAAGTATGATGAAGATGCAACTATATGTGTTTAGGTATATCACGAGTTTTCTTAATCGGATTATCCCCTTAATACACCAACTCTACGTGGACATACTTCAATTATTCCTCGGGAGAAAAACGACGATAGGTATGATGTTTTAAATTCTTCAGTGCTTGAAACCTATGTTGCATCTATCATTCTTATTTATGTATCACCGTATGCTTTTATGCGCATTATAACTACTAATCCATTCCCCGATCTACATTCCCCGAGATGGATTAAGCCCACTCAGAGGTGGCTACAGATCAACCTACAAAATATTCCAATCACACAGGATCTAAGCTCTACTGTAGGGATTTTCCCCGCTCAGAGCCCCGACAACATAGCTCCGCATATGGGATAACCCCTACTCAGAAGCGACATCGAGCCAAACCCTGTTGTAGGGATTTCCCCTCCACTGAAGGTAAAATTTGAAGGTGCTGCTGTGGGATAGTGTAACATTTTGAAATTTTAGAGAGTTTATTTCATGTTGTTTTCATGTATGGATGTGTAGATTTGTATATACATATAGGACTTGATAAGTATTTTTATGATTAGAAGTGTGTGTATATATATGTATGTATTTGTCGAGAGTTTTGGTGTAGTGATGTGTGTATATGAGAGTATACATGTTGCTAAGGTATTTTGTGCATTGATGCACAGACTAGTCGACTGAGTATCATGGGTAGTCGATTGGTAGTAGGCCAAACACTATGTTATATGAGTTTGTACAGCATTGTCCAGTCGACTGGGGCTTTTTTATCAGTTGATTGGTGGTTCCAATAGAAAGTTGGGTGCTTGCAGTAGTCGACTGGGGCTTTTTATCAATCGATTAATCCAACCGATTTACTAACTATTAGTCGACTGATAAATTTTATTAGTCGACTGATTAGGGTAGTAGAGTTGTGTTCTGATTGAACCACAATTCTATTTCTTCTACCCTATAAATAGAACCTTTGGGAGATATTTTGGGGTTATTCATATATCCTATCTCCAACCTTCTTCGCTCTTATCCCTCGCCTCTCCCTTCCTTTTTTATTATTGAGAAAGGAAGAAGAAGAACAAAAGAAGGAAGAAGAAGAAGAAAAGACGGAGAAGGGGAAGGAGATGACCTTGGATTGCTTCTAACTTGGTTTCTATGCATGGATGGACTCGCTCTTCTTGTGCTCTTCATCTTGGTCATCTTTCTTAATCCTTGTAAGTCAAGTTCATCTCTAAATTTGTTTCTTTCCATATATTTGTTGTGTACGATATATAAAAATCATATTTTATATTAACTATCAGTTAGATTTGAGATTATAGCATGTTATTGATATTAGATCATGTTATAACTTGTAGATCTTCATGCTAGGATCTTCTTATTGCTTGTGAATGAGTATAGGTTTGTTTATATTAATAGAAATGGTATTTTAATAGATCTAGAAAAGAATAAGTTAAAATGAAATGTTTATCATGTTAGGATCTTCCCATAGATCCCAGTGATTTGGTTTGAGCCATGTTTGTTGCGTGGTTTGATATTGATTGTTAATGATAGATGAAAACCTAATATGTTTCAAATGGATATTTGAATGATTATATTTCACTCGATTCATTATGTGTGTCAGTTTCGAACCGATACTTGTGATGTGGATCCGGTGTGCCCTTATGGGATGGGTGTAGCATACACATAGAACACGTGTAGCTTCTGTGCATGTATTGGTGGTGTGCGGGTATATTGAACATGTAGGGTTGTCCTACATGAGTGTGTGAAGCACGATTTTTACATTGATGTGTATGAACACTTGATTTTGATGGGTGCATGTGACACATGGATTTATGTGTGCATTGTGCATTAGTGATTACTTTGTGTTATGTGTATGAACTAGGCTCGAATGTACTTTGAGCATGTGTGTATGAACACATGCATGGGCGCGTGTGATTATTATTTATGCATATGTTACATTTGGTGATAGTTTGTGTTTTCTTTTCCTATCACATTCATTGGAGAGGGAGAACGTGAATGATGATATTCATAAGAGCTGGAGAATGTGAACGATGATGTTCATAGGAGAGGGAGAATGCGAATGATGTTGAATTGACATTTGTGGATGGGAGGAATACGAACAATAGTTTGTGTGGCTTGTTTGGATGTGCATACCATTTTATAGGTACGAATGATGTTCACATGATTTGGTTGTATCGCCTCAGAGGGCGATGCGCTATTGCGCCAACCAGCCGGGAGATGTTACTCTCTCGTAATGATTGAATCACCACTAAAAGTGATGTGATTGATGTGTTCTCTTGATAGTAAGATTTAAGGTTTCTACCCGCGTACAGGATATTGGTTATTGTGAGTTCCTAGGTGACTCACGGTGCGTAGAGTTAGATATCTTTATCCTCTGTAGATAGTTGATTTCTGACTCCTATGTGTAGATTAGTCGACTAGTATACTTGGCTAGTCAAGTTTTGAGTCTACCTGAGTTTACCCAATCCTTTATTAAGAGTGGCCTGGTAGATTCAACTATATAAGTTTACGGGTTAGATTTATCATTACAGTTGATATTAGAGCTTTATAGTAAGTATTCATCTACCCTATTTGTTGCCCTCCTGACCTCTATAAGCTGGCTTCAGACTCATGGTGGGACGCAACTTTAGAGTTTGTTTTACATGCATGTTGACGTCATGATTACCTCTCCTTTTCAGCTTTTTGGCGTGGCGTCTGGAGATACGGGTCTGCTGGGGTCTCGCTCAGAGGGCAGAGATCATTCCTTATGCCAGCTTAGAGTTGCTCCATTCCTCGGGTACCACCAGTGTATCATTTATTTGATTCTATTGCATATTGTACATATATCATTCATGTATTATTATTATTGGAAGTCAAGTGCTAGTCCTCTTTCATTGCATATGTATTTGTATCCCTTTACTGGAACATTCATGTATTTGACTCAGACAATGTATTATGTACACCCCTTTGTATTTGAAACTGGACCTTTACCTCCATATGGGATTTCTATTTTGTATAGTTGTAGCTCTTTTTGCTTTGAGTCAGATATACCTGTCTTCGTTTTCTGTTATATATAATGATGTTATTTATCTCTGCTTGATTGATATATTTATATATATATATACAAATATATATATGCACACACAAATATATATATATATATTTGAATTGCCTGAGTTATGTACTCATAGTATCAGCAGTGCTCATGCCTGATTTTTCTCTAATTATATATATATCCTCCTAAGTCATGTATCATACTATAACATATCTGAAGTTCACGCCTGGGCTGCAGTCTGATCGACGCGGCTGGTGCGTTGAATTACCGGGGCGTTACAGACAGACACCACTGGGGAACCACACGCGAACCATCCCAAACAAAACAACATTCCAAATATCTCAGAGTCAAAGTAACTCTCTGATTGCGGGAAAAACAAAGATAAAATTAAGAGTTAGAAGGATGTTATCTGGATGATGGCGTGTCTCTATCTTTCACAATATATCTGCGATAGTGAAGGCTATGCGGGTCAATACTCAGGGAGAGATGCGATAGAAGCATTTCAGTATTGTTATCTTCATTGATTTCTTCTCTGTTTAAGAACTTAGGAAAAAAGAAAATAAAAGGAAAAGATTTTGTTTGGATATAGAGAATTATTTTAATTTAAAAGAAAAGTTCATTGCTTACTAATAATCAATCACCATAACATGCTAATATTTAATAAATAAAATCTTCACTTTAAATCTAATATGATAATCTACCACAAACATCTAATAAGATATATAAGATAGAAACAAAATTATTATTGAACTAATATTAACCAAGATTTAACATTAAAACATCAAGATTGTTCATCAAGCATATGATAAGAAAAATTATTAGAAAGTACAAGTAAATCTTAGCCCTATTTGAAATAACAAGAAGGATGTTATCTGGATGATGGCGTGTCTCTATCTTTCACAATATATCTGCGATAGTGAGGGCTATGCGGGTCAATACTCAGGGAGAAATGCGATAGAAGCATTTCAGTATTGTTATCTTCATTGATTTCTTCTCTGTTTAAGAACTTAGGAAAAAAGAAAATAAAAGGAAAAGATTTTGTTTGGATATAGAGAATTATTTTAATTTAAAAGAAAAGTTCATTGCTTACTAATAATCAATCACCATAACATGCTAATATTTAATAAATAAAATCTTCACTTTAAATCTAATATGATAATCTACCACAAACATCTAATAAGATATATAAGATAGAAACAAAATTATTATTGAACTAATATTAACCAAGATTTAACATTAAAACATCAAGATTGTTCGTCAAGCATATGATAAGAAAAATTATTAGAAAGTACAAGTAAATCTTAGCCCTATTTGAAATAACACTAATTAAAGTTTAACATTAAAATATCAAGATGTTTATCAAGCATAGATTAAGAAAAATAAATTCAAAAGTGTTAACAAATAGTTTACCTAATTACTATCATCATGTGCCTTCAAGATTATTCTAGGGTTTAAGCATGTATATGATTCAATCGGGTTTAATTACTAAACTTAGTATGATGGTGGTGATATATTAGCAAGTAATGAGAAAAAGGATCTAGCAACTCATGACTAAACTAAACTAATAAAGCATGTAAAAAAAGCATATAAAGAAACCAATTAAATATCAATAAAGAGAAAATTGAAAAGAAGAACAAAATAATCTTTATTGAAGCTGTCACCGTCAATTACAAGAGCTTCCTTCTTCTTTACAAATCTTTCTCTCAAAATAAAACTAAAAATTACAATGGAGAAGAGACTAAGAGAAACCTAAGTAAAATCCCATGATTAGATCTGAGATGTCCCCCTCTACTGCCTTTAGGGTGCTATTTATAGGGAAAATAGAAAGCAGAGTTCTAATAGAGTAAGTGCACCCAACCGCCAAACCAACCGCTAGAAGAAAGCCGCGAAAGCCACATTTTCGCGACAATATTGGGTAGTCTGGGTAGGCTCTGGCTTCATCTCGTCTGTCCATTTGGAGACATTTCCTCAGAATCTTTGTTTGATCTCCGAAATTTAAAATAATCTTGTTTCCCAGATAACTCAAGAAACAAGTTATCTATAAATCCGCATTTAAAATTGAATTCTCCTCCTTTTATCTTTGATTTGGAGTTGAAGCAACCTGATTTGAATTGATTGTATCCTTTATCTTTGAATTAGAATAGGTATTATCTCTTATATCCTTCTCTTCCTCTTTATTTCAAATTAATTTAATTTGAAATTCAAATATAGATAGGATAATTGGATAAATTAGAAGCTTCTTCTATTCTTATCTTCCTTCTTAAAATATCTACATACTATAACAAAAAAAAAGGTTAAATTAATTAAGGAATAATCAAGAATAAATGTGCAAATGTAATGATAATAATGCAAAATTGAGATGCAATCACACCCCCACACCTATTTTTTGATTGTCCTCGAGCAAAATAAAAAAATTAATCTAATCTTACTCACTTTCGTAAGAATTACGGTTGCACTTAGCATGTGAAAGAGGATAAGTTTTGTCTCGTGAGCGTTTTCAGTGAATTACAACCACAAAATCTATAAAAGAAAGAAAAATAAAATGTTAGTATTTTCAAAAAATTATTTGAAAATATTATTGTAGATCTCAAGTAATCTATAAGTCTTAGGATCACCTAATTTTTCATTCCTATACTTAGTTTTCATGTAAAAACTTATTATTAATTTAGGTTATGACTAAAATTGTATTTCTCACTTAATCTATTATTTTACTCTAAATCATATGCATCTTTATGACCATGAATGTTTTTTGACTCAAGATTCTTCAACTTCAATTCTTATGCCCCTCTTTTTTTCTAAAGAAGTTCAAAGTATTACCACTTCGTTGCCCTTTAAAGACTTCTTTTTTTTAATATGTATAACTCATCTAATTTTCTTTTGTGTAAGTATCAAGGCTTCTTGAGGCTCCAATACCTAACTAATCGATTATTAGATATGCTTAAATATATATTCTGTATATATATATATATATATATATATATATATATATATATATATATATATATATATTTCAAACTTATCGAATTACCTTTCGCCTAAATACCAAGGCTTTCTTAGGCCAAAACACCTAGCTAATCAATAATTAGATTTGTTTATTTTTCTTATATATATAAAAAAAAATATATAAATAAGGCACAAAAGTGTTTGTTTCGAATCCTAAGTGTGTAAGTGTATAAAGTATGCATATTTCATCAAGATAAAAATCAAGACTACTCTTATTTTAACCAAGTATTAAGAAATCCTAATTGTGATTTTTCTGTTCCTTAAAATTAACTTAATTACTTACAAAAATAATCAAAATATTGTTTTCTTTTTCAAAAAGTTTATTTTAAAAGAAAAAAATTTTATTAGTAAACCAACCTATGTTAGTAAACCCCCCCACACCTATCTCATGCATTGTCCTTAATGTATGAATGAATGCATGTATGCATAAAAAAGAAGAATAGGAAGGCAAAATGTTATCTAAATGTGGGTTTCTTCCCTCGAGCTCGTTTTTCATCATTCCAATGTGTCCTCTTTAGTGATAAAATTGGAGAGTTCAATCTTTTTGTTATTTTACCTCTCATTCTCTCTGATTTTCTTTTATTTTTCTCAACATCCTCCTCGTCTTCCCATTTTCACTCCTCACAAATTGATCATTTTTACATATCTCAATATGAGTCTCAATATGTTCGAATTCATCAAGCAATATAGGCTCATCATCCATAAAGGAATCCTCACAAATTTTAGCACTTATCTTAGCACAAAACTTTTGAAATTCATCTTCATATTTCGCTTGGAACACAAAATCCTCATCATCCTCAAATTGTTCCAGATGATCTGTATGTGTAACCATATCTTTTTAACTTATGTTTTCACGTGATTGATCAGGCTCATCGAAAGTGAAGATACTCAAATCAAGTTTTCTTTTCTCAAAAGAGACTCTAGACTTATAATCCTCAACATGTTTCTTCTCACCACTATGATCGCACTCATCCTTAAACAATTCATCAAGAAATAGAGGCTCATCAATTATGCATACATCCTTATGACATGATTCAACTTTAACCTCGAGGGGTGTATATATAACTAAATCATCTCTAAGCAAGTCATCCAAACATAGAGAATTACATTAAATCTGCACACTTCATGCATATGTATACATTCCTCAATAGGTTCATCATTTTACAATCATCCTCACAATATGATTCAACTTGCTCCATACGAGATCTATGTGTAGCCAAATAATCTCTAATCACTTTATCTAGAAACCTAGGATAGTCATCAAATATGCATACTTCCTCAATAGACTTTTCAACATTGTTGTGTTTTTTTCGCTTCGCAAGACGAATGTGATCCTAGAATGTACATTTTTGTCTAGGAGCAAGTTGAGTAGAAAAGGAATCTTTCTTTTGCCCACTAACAAACTCACTAGCTTATCTATTGAGTTAGTTGTTAAACAATTGTGTACTTGTTTTAAAAATTTCCTTATATGTCGGTTGTGTGTCCTCCACCTCAACTTATGAAAGTTGCTCATAGTCTTGATCAAGAGTTTGGGTTGAAATGGGTTGATTAAGAAGAGTTCTATCTTCTTGAAAGACTTTTGCAATTTACTCTGATGGGATTCTATTTTATCTTCTAGTTTGTCTAATAGTCTACACATTTTCTCTTGCTCATAATTAAGTCCCCTAGAAGGAGGTGTTGGTTCAGTGTAGGACAAATTGGGCTGAGTGTTTGTATATGATTGGTCTCATGCAGAGTCAGAATAATTTCAACCCCCAAATTGAAATTTGAAGGATAAGGTTTGCTCGTAGGTCCTTGAAATGTATCGAATTGATTTTGACCTAATCCTAATGGATACCCTATCAAAGGACACTGTTCTGAAGGATGGGATAAATTTCGGCAGTAATTGCACCAAATCGGTGGATAAGATGTAAAAGATGAGTGGGTTGGTTGAGTGTAATTATTAAAGTTCAGGAAAGTGGTTGATAGATGAAAAAGTGGGTTTGGCCTATAGAATGAATTATAACAGTATGAATTTGGATAGGCCATAATCGGATATATATATATATATATATGGGGTGAACTGTTTCTTCTTAACCTAGATGTAATTGTGTCTCTCGACAACACTTGTATGCAAATTAATAAAAATAATATCACCAATCAAATGAATAAAAATCAACCAAGCATATTCTAAGGTAGACTTAGACCTAAACGACTCCTAATTTTAGATTATCCGTGGGAGGTATATTGTCGAATCGGATCACGAGTTAATCGGCCAGGTAGATAGCAAGATTGGTGAGAGGTATCCGTCCAAGACGGGCCTAATTAAGCCAAATCACCAACCTTCGAGGTTTCGCCTCTGAATCCCCTACCTAGTCATCAATTTGATAAGAGCCAAATTCGAATAACTTCCTCCTTGGGTCAATCTCCCAGTGAGTCTGAGAAGTCCTTAAGGACAACGTCTATTCAAATTTTAAATTTAGGTTTAGGTTGTGAGTGAGGAGATGGTTTGTGGGCAAAGAGAGAATAATGACTTCCCCACCTTATCTTTTTTATGGGATTTGCCCTTATATTGTTTTAGTGTAAGTGTGCAAATAAATAGATACTTAACACTCAAAGCAATTTTAAATCACCCAAAGTGTTTTCTAATCTAGATGCAATGCAAACTCACCTTATCTTCAGCACTCTTTAACAGTAATTGAAATTAAATAGAATTAGATGAATGCCTAGATGCAAGTCTAACCGTTTCAAGTTTTTTTCAATCAAAAGGTTACTATTGTTTATCAGAAATAATGTGCGGATAGGTCAACAATAAAATATAACAACTACAAAAGAGAGAGAGAGCTCTCAATCAACTAATCTAGAGGATGTCAGAGTAACTCACTGGAAAAGTCGTGTTTTCATTGCTTTTGCCACTTTTGCGCGGCAATCTGATGGGTTCTGGTGTTTTGCCTTCTTTGGCAATGTCTCTGCGGTACTCCTCATCCTCTGTATTTGTTCAATCTCTGTAAACTATCTTTGCACGCAAAAAAGAGAAAATAGTTGTTAGAAAACTACGTATATCGTTCCCTCCCTGGCAACGGCACCAAAATTTTATTGTGGAAAAAACAGAGATAAAGTTAAAAGTTAGAAGGATGTTATCTTGATGAAGGCGTGTCTTTGTCTTTCATAATATATCAGCAGTAGCGTGGGCTATGCGGGTCGATTCTCAAGGAGAGATGCGATGGAAGCATTTCGGTATTGTTGTCTTCATTAATTTCTTCTTTGCTTAAGAACTTAGAAAAGAAAGAAATAGAAGAAAAGGATTATGTTTGAATATAAAGAATTTTTTTAATATAAAAGAAAAGTTCACTGCTTATTTATAATCAACCACCATAACCTGCTAATATTTAATAAATAAAATCTTCACTTTAAATCTAATATGATAATCTACCACAAACATCAATTAAGATTCATAAGATAGAAACAAGGATATGATTGAACTAACATTAACCAAGATTTAACATTAAAATATCAAGATTGTTCATAAGCATAAGATATAAAAATCATTAGAAAGTACTAGCAAATCTTAGCCCTATTTGAAATAACTCTAATTAAAGTTTAACGTCAAAATATCAAGATGTTCATCAAGCATAGATTAAGAAAAATAATTTTAGAAATGTTAACAAATAGTTGACTAATTACTATCATCATGTGCCTTCAAGATTATTCTAGGGTTTAAGCATGCATATGATTCAGTCGAGTTTAATTACTAAACTTAGATGTGATGGTGGTGATATATTAGCAAGTAATGAGAAAAAAAATCTACCTACTCATGACTAAACTAAATTAAGAAAGCATGTAAAAGATAGCATATAAAGAAAGCAATTAAATATTAATGAAGAGAAAACTGAAAAGAACAAAAGAACTTTTATTGAAGCTATCACCATCAAATCTTTCTCTCAAAATAAAACTAGAAATTACAATGGAGAAGAGACTAAAGAGAAATCCTAAGTTACATCCCAAGATTAGATCTAAGATGCCCCCATGCTGCGTCTGGGGGTGTTATTTATAGGGGAAATAGGAAGTAGAGTTCCATTATAATAAGTGCACCCAACCACCAAGCCAACCGCTAATAAGGGAGTCTGGGTACGCGCTTTGGGCTCTGGCTTCATCTCGTTCGTCCATGTGGAGATATATCCTTAGAATCTTCATTTGATCTCTGAAATTTAAAATAATATTGTTTCCTAGATAACTTAGGAAAAAAGTTATCTATAAATTCTAGTTTAAATTTGAATTCTCCTCATTTTATCTTTAACTTGGAGCACAAGCAACCTGATTTGAATTGATTGTCTCCCTTATCTCTGAATTAAGATAGGGTTTATCTTTTCTATGCTTCTCTTCCTCTTTATTTCAAATTTATTTAATTTGAAATTCAAATTTAGATAGGATAATTGGATACATTAGAAGCTTCTTTTACTCTTATCTTCCTTTTTAAAATATCTACATACCATAATAAAAAAGTGGGTTACATAGCAAAATTAATTAAGAAATAATCAAGGATAAATATGCAAATGTGATGATAATAATGCAAAATTGAGATGCAATCACTCTCCGAGTAGACATCCAATTCCAAACAAAACAGTTACGAGACAATCCAAGGAAGATCCAAACAATACTTTCATTTCAATTTACTGCTTTATTATAAAATTTTCGTTTACATTCATCCAAATACATGCTTAGTTACATCTAACAAGAGTAATCTATTATATGTTCATGTCTTTCTTGAACGGAAAAATAGATACGCTTTCTGCCATAATGTCCATGACAACATCCAAGAGATGACTCCTAAACAAATAATCCACCACTCTCGAGAGCGCAGTGACACCGGGAACTCCCAAGAAAATTCCAGCACTGAAGATCACATCTCGAACTGTAAACTAAAGCCGCGGACAGTAATGATACCAATGCCAAGCCCCATAACTCTAAAGATGAATGCGGAGTGGAGATAGGCAAAGCAACTCTTCAGCAGAAATCCCAGGGAGTACCCTCATATCTCCCTCCATTTGCCTACCGGTAAAGCAATGACATTAAAAAGGAGTGCAGACGGCCAGACCAAGGGATCAAAACCATTATCAAGCATGTCATACGCTCCCCTCCTACACGCTATGAGGAAAGAGAGGTGTCGAGCCCCAACTCTAGCCCGGCCCAATCTGATCAAAGACTAGACAGACAAACCAGATTGGAGCAAAGCCTTACCTATCCTCCTTCATAGCAGGGCCTCATCGCAAAGGCTGTCCTTCCTCCATGAGCCTATCATGAAAACTGATGTTCCTCGATAACTGAATTCCTGAACATCAGGAGCGCAACAACTATCTCTATCCTCTCCCTCTTCTTCCTCCACTGGACGAAGAAGAAAGAAGATATCACCGCCCACCAATAATGTGAGATTTTAAAAGCAAGGGTTTTTTGAGAAGAAGCACATATTTCCCCTCAAAGTTTTGCCCTATTTATAGAAGGGAACGGAGCCCAAGCATCTACATCAAAATTTCAATCCCAAGAGCCAATCCATATACCGAAATTATGGTACGACATGATCCTTAAAGATTCAAAACATCTCTGCCACAATCTCGCTCATTAATAACTGGGAGATGTGAAAGACACTTGCCACATGGCCAATATATACACACAGTAATGAGCCTGAAACTTCCTAAAGAGTTCAAAGCACCAAATACCTACACTGACTTTGCTCTTCCAGTTCCCATCCCACAACTCCGGTAACCACAAGAGCGGGAGGAGTCTGTAGTGGTCAAGATCTAGACAACCTTATAGATCGAGATACGTGTCCCGCCACCTCAGAAGTGCCACAAGCAGTCAATGCATCCAAACACGCCAATCAGCTCATGTACAACCCCAAGGAGAGAGAGTCTCGGGTCCAACCCCGAGACACCTCGCGACTCCAAGGAGAGGATGTTGGCCCAGAGGCCCTTCACTCTAGTTTTGATGATGATTAACTCATGTAGTTATAGTTTACCAATGATCTTGTACTTAATTAGTTTCAGATATGATATCAAGATCTTTGTAGGTGATTAGCTTCAACAAAAGAGTTTTGGAGCTAACACATGGTGATTCAAGAGCTCGCGCGTCAAGATCGCATCTAGCACTCGGTTGGAGTCAAGCTCGTTGGATCGAGTCGAAATGAAGAAGGAGTTCTACAAGAAGACTTCAGTTTGTATTTAGTTTAGATCTTGTGTAAAGGTAGATATTATTGATATGCTCAAGTTCACATACACACACAAGTTTTAAAGTTTGTTTTTCGATTTAACTGGTTTTGGTTTTCACATCAAAAACATACATATATATTTTATATGTATATTGGATTCTATCCATATACAATATGCTTCAAATTTGTTTCAATATCATGTTTTTATATTTACATGAGTTTTGGAGAAAACGATTTTCTTTTGAAAGTTTGGTTTCTAGAAAATACCGTTTTTATTTAAATGCCAAATTTCAATATTATAAAAATGGTTCAAATAGTTCGTAATATGTATTATTTTTAGTCACACATATTTGGTATTCAAAGATCTTATAAGAACTTACTTTTATGGAATTTATGTGATTTTATGGGATTTAATTGAAATTAAAAAGACAAGGTTTCAATACCCTAAATCCCTAGCCAGATCAGCTGGCGGTTGACCGACCGGTCGACCAGAATGGCCGACCGATGTGTACGAGACGTGTACAAAGACCAGCTACAACAGCCGGTCGACTGCGCGGTCGACCGACTGAAAGCACCCCACTCTCAGGGTGCTGGCCGATCGATCGGGCGGTCGACCGATGGCTTGGCCCGGTCGACCAGGCAGTCGACCGGAGGCACAACTATCAGAAATATGACCGTTGCGCCGGTCGACCGGGCGGTCGACCAGAAGGTCATTTTTGACCTTTCCTGCTGCCAACGGGCAGAAAATTTTGGTGGCTATATATATGCCTTCTCTTGAGTTGTTTTAGACAAGTTTTTAGAAAGCAATTTTTTTCATCTATTTAACAGCAAGTTTTTAAAAGAGTTTTTGTATCAAAAAGATTTATCTTTATTTGTTTTAAAGTGTTGGTAAAATCAAAGAAAAAGAAAGTTTTTGGGAATTGGTTTTTGATCTTCATTTCAATATCTATCTTGTGATTTTCTCAAGTGTTTTTCTTTGTTACTTTTATTCCAAACACTTTATTTTCTCACACTTGAGCTATCATCTCAATCCTATCTATAGGATCTTGTTTTTGATGAGAAAATCGGTTTGTGATTTGTTGAGACCACCAAGTGTTGTAATCCTCTTTGCTTTATGTTATCCCTCTTGTGTAGAGGTGATTGTGGAGGTTTTGGGTTTGTTGGTATCCCTCTAAGTGTAGAGGTGATGTTGTTGTTTGGCTTAGTGCCTTATCCCTCTAGTGAGAGGTGATTGTTGTTGTGCCTTGCCTCTTTTGTAGAGGTTGTTGTTTGTTGGAGAGAGAGGAGTTGTGTACTCTTAGTTGTATTTGCCAAATCCTTAGCGGAGATTCCCCGTGTGGGAAGTCCTATGTGGACGTATAGTGAAAATCCTTCTGTGTGAAGGCGGGGACGTAGAGTAGTGGCTCGAGCATCGAAACATATCTCGGTGTTTGCGATTGATCCACTATCTCTAAACTCTCTCTCTCTTTTGTACCTTGCATTATTTCATATTGTTCATATCACACATATATGATTGATATTGTTTGTATCTTCCCATACTTGTGTTGAACCAAGAGAGCTTCATATAGCACCTCAACTCTTAATTAGAGGAATTTAGAAGAGTTAGTCCAGAGCCCTTCACCGAAAATTCGACCACACTCTTTGGTTACACTTAGTGTGTTGCATTTAGTTTTTAATTCCGCATCATTTGTCATTAGATTAGCCATACACCTATTCACCCTCCCTCTAGGTGTATTTTCAATTGGTATCAGAGCCTACGCTCCTGATATTAGGCTTAACCACCTAGGAGTGAGATCTTGGTTAGCTAATCTAGTATTTACATTTGCACACCTATTTGTGTACACACACTCATGGATCACCTTGCCCCTCCCATGTTTGATGTTTCTAACATCGATGTATGAAAGTTAAAGATGAATATGTATCTAAAACCCTAGGAATGCATGTGTACCTTGCCATTACCAAGAAACCTTCTCTTGATAATGACAAGCATGTAGAGGCCAATGCACAAGCCTTAGAGGCACTTAGGCGCACTCTTAACAAAGAATATTTTTGTATGGTTTCTCATTATGATTCTGCTTTTGCAGTGTGGAACACTTTGACCTCTCCCATGCTACAAACGACGAATTATGTGGAGAAGGAATCTAGTGAGGATGAGTCCGACCAACCTTGCTATATGGTCCAAGGGAATGACTCCCTTGAGGTAAACTCAGAAACTCATCTAGATGATTGTGCTAGTTCTTCAGGTGATGATTATATGGATGCTAATGCTTTGAATGAAGAACTATCTATTATTTATGAAAATATGTAAGAAAAATATAAACTTTTAAAAAAGAAAAATTTTGCATTAAAAGAAGAAAATAAACTTTTGTTTTCTAAATCTTGATATTGTTTAGCAAGAGAGGGATGGGATTTCAATTGAAAGGGACTAATTGAAATCCCAACTTGACCTTGCTCTAAATGAAAACAAAACCTTAAAAGGTAAAATGATTGTGATGGCGTTTTGAAGAAAAATGAGGTTTTTTCTTCAAAACTTGATTTTGTCTTAAAATAAAACAATTCTTTGAAAAATAAAATTGCTTCAATTTCAAAAGAATTGAATTTGGTTTCAAAGGATAATAAAACTTTAAAAATGATTTGTCTTCCCATGTTTGTCATACTACTATAGATTCATCTTCTATTAACAAACATGTTGCATGCTCCACTTTGTCTTCAAGTATTAAAAATGATGTATGTATGTTGAAGAAAAGTGTAGATTGTTTGGGCTCCACTTTGAGTCAATGTGCCATGAACCACATACGGTTGGAATCCATGTTTCACAAGAAACATGCTCCTCATATGCATGCACACAAACCACAACATACATATGCTTCTCACGTTCATACACATGACACTATGTATGCTCATGTGTACACTTATACACATTGTGGATGTAAGGGCCACCTTGCAAAATTTTGCTATGATAGAATTAATGATTCAAATTTTGCAAATAAGTTTATTTGGGTTAGGAAAGGTGCTAACCCCCATGGATCCAATAGAGTATTGGTACCAAAATCCACCCCTATTGTATTTTATGTAGGTGTGAGCTCTCACTTGACGTGAGGGCATTGGTGCCTTGATGGTAGATACTTTTGTGCTTTGATGGACACTACTTTGGATGCATCACCTTCAAGAATATTTGGTGGACGGACCACCATGGTTTGGAGATCTAGAGATTATCCCTAATGGTTTTGGTAACTATCTCTAACTCCTATTTAGTTTACATACTTTCATATAATTGATTTTTAGCATGTTTTGATTCTTCATGATTATTATTAAATGCCATATTAATTAGACTAGTGATATACATATGTAGTATTTAAGATACACCCATGTTCATATGAACTTATATTTTTATGTTCTTACTTTAGTTTAGTTATTGTGTATAGCATAGCTCTAAACACGTGCATTTACCTTAATGATCATGTTTGTTTATAGTATTGCACTTCATGTTTTGATTACATGTTTAGATGTAATTGTTATTAAAACTTGTGTTTATACTTGAACAACTAGTGAGCCACATTTGATTATTATGTGTTTGTACTATGTTGCTCATTTGTACTCATTAGATGTACTTGTGTAGCCTACTTTTGGTGATTCTTTCATTTTAACTTGTATTCCCTATCTATATATATGTTTACATAATAATGTATTTAGCTTCATGTATATGTTAATTTTGTCAAAACTTTTAGATATACATATCTACCCTTGAGTCACTTGCCTTCATGCAAACTCTTTTATGGACTCATTTATTTTTGGGATATGTATGTATACTTCTAGTTTAGACAAACCATGCATATACCTTGAAGCCTATTTAGTTTTAATGATTTTCGTGTTTTTGAGAAAGAATTTCAAATGAGCTTCATTGCCTATTTTCATGATTTAGTTAATTACATGTCTCTTACACTCTATGTTTGGGGTTTACTCATGATTATTTTTTTGTTTCATGAGGTTATATGAGCTTTATTGCTATTTGAGTGTCGATGATCGTATGATTTTCATATTTTCATAGATTTATTCGTATTTTATTCATTGCTTGAAGGACTATGTACTAGTTTACAAGATTATCATAAAACTACTTGCTTTATTCTAAATTTTGGTAGAGTTTTTCAAATTTTATTAAAATTTTCAAATCTTATTTTTGAAAACCCTATCTTCTAAGGGCGGTTGGTTGGGCGACCATGCCTTGTATGCTCAAAATTAAAAATCTTTATAAACATGTGCATGAATAGGGTGGTAGGTATGAGTTATACACCTGATCCTCATTATATATTCTGTAATATCTCTAGTCTAATAATACTGTATTTTTATTTTTCTACAAGAATTTATTTTATTTTACTAGTTATTTTAGTATTATTTGCTAACTTGATTTATTATCATTATTAGTCTTAGTATTATGTATGACTTGTAGACTCTTATTGCTTATATTTAATTATTTTAAATAATTATTAATGGGTATTATTATTATTTTCATTCCAAGCCCAATAAGCTCAAGCCCATTATCCTTTTCATTTCATTTCATTTTCTTTTTATTCTAAGCCGACATGAGCTAAGCCCACATGCCCAATATCTATTTTCTTATTTCTCCATATTTCTTATTTCTTTTAATTAAAGCCCAAAACCCATTATCATGAGACCCTTACTCATTAACCCTAAATCCAATCTTAATCCTAATTCAAATCTATAATTTCAAATCTAAACCAAATCTCTTTGAGATTTTTAGCAACCTTCAATTCTTATCCAATCTTACTAAATTAAGCCATTTAAATCTAATTAGAATTCATATTTCTAAAATATCTTATATCTTATATAAACACCCAAACCCCTTTTTCTCTTCTTCCTCAAGAGAAACCCTAATCCAACTCTCCCCACTTTCATCTTTCTCTTCTCCTCCAAACTCTTTTTCTCTTCTACCTCCAAAAGAAAATCCTGGCCCAACTCTACTCATCTCCTTCCTTCTTTTCTCCTCATGAACAAAAGATCTTGAAGTACAAATTGAGGAGCATGTTAGGGGATCACAAATCAAGTAAGTAATTTATTTTATCAAATTTATTTTATATAAATTGTTTATTAAAATCATGTCTCACTATAATCTCCATGAATATGTTTATACATCAAAACTCAACATTAAAACCTAATCTAAAATCCCATAAAAATTTGATGAAGATCAAATAATTTATATTTACATACTTTTAAAGTTTTTATAAAGGATTTAAAGGAAAATTAAATTAAAAAAAAAAGAATTGGCTGCACTGCTCTCGGCTTGGTGATTGATATACAATTTTGCATATTTTACCACATCATTCCGATGCATATTGTCAATAAAAATATGATTTTTAATCATCTTCTCTCTATTTTTGCAGGTCCACATCTGAAATGAGAAAAGGCCCAAAATCTCTTTAATTAGCAATAATTATAGGGAATTAATTCAAAGCCCAAAAGAGAGCCCAAAGTTTGAGCCCAGGATCTGGAGAATTCTACGCGCCAGCTCAGACTTTCAGAAGGTCCACGTGGCTAACAACCTGTAACAAACATGTAACAGAAAGATCAGCTTGAACGGCCCAGATTGTGCCGCAATTTCTGGGATTTTGCCGCATATCTGCGGCAGTTGTGAGGTTGTTGAAGCCCGGATTTCTCTCCAACAACATGGGCTCTAGATCCTTCTCTCTGAGGCTATAAATACACCACCAGGGCCTGCACGCACAAAGTGGGAGAAGAAGAGAGGAGAGATTAGAGATTAGATGCTTGTATTTTGTAGGATTTCTCTCTAGGATTTTTGTAGTGCTCTAGATCTTCTTCTTCCCTAGAAATTCTGTAAAGAGAGAGTTTGTAAGAGAGAGAAAGCTTGTGTATACCAAGGTGTGACAACTTGTGAAGTAAGGATTGATCCATTCTTTTCTCTCTTCTCTTGCATTAGTTTACTTGCTTTCTTTAATTTTATCTTTAATTTCCTTGCACTTTTATTCATGCTTTGCTTTTCTTTTCTTATGGCTAGTAGCTAACTTTTCTAACATGAACTAGCTAACCACTAACCTTGCTAACTACTAACTCATGGGTGATTACTATCTTTAATCTTGCAAGTTGTATGGCCTTCTCTTCTCCGATGGGTTACTTTCATTGCTTGGCAAGTTCTTGTTGTAATTCCATATGATTCATGTGTGCCTCATTTAGAGCCTTGTCTTTAGAACAAGTGCCTTGATGGAACATGGAGATGGATCACCAAACATATGCTATTTGTTGTACAACTTCTTTACTTCAATTAATGAATGTTGTATCTTCTTCCTTAGCATCCCTTGAGTGTCGCTCTTTTGATTCCATTATTGAAAGTCTATCTTGTAGGCCAATGACATCTATGAGTCTACAAGACAAGTCCAAGAGTGATCACCCGTCATTCAAGTGGGAAAGTAATTAGACCAACACGCAAGACAAATCTTTGCCGATGAATCAACATGAGGCACACATTCACCATCACGAAGTTTAGTAAGTTTTTAGCAAGGTAGTAAGGTTAGCTAGTCATAGTTTTCTCCATCTTCAAATCTTTTACAAGTTATCTTTTCTTTTTAGTGTTAATTCAAAAGCCAATCTTGTTTTGATTTCTTTTCATTTTCCATCATGAACATATCCACCGATTCTTTCATTTCTTTTTCCATGTTTTATTCATTTTTTTAAGGCAAAGAAGAATCTTCGTTTTCTTTCTTCACTACGAACCGTAACGCTTCCATCGCAAGCTCTCCCTGAGAATCGACTCGGTATAGCCCATGCTATAACGGAGATTGGAAAGGGTACATTAAACATTTTAAATACATTGTGGAGTGATCAAAGCACTTGAGGTTGATTCTAAACCTTCTCTCTTTCATTTAATATCTGTGCAAATACTTCACACAAAATCACACTATCTTTTCCCCAATCAATTTTTGGCGCCTTGCCAGGGAGAGCAACGGTTTTTGATTTCAAGTGAAGAACTAAACGAATCTTCTTCTATGTTGCAGGTTACAGGTGAAGCAAACAGGAAAATTTGCATTGCAATAACATATAAGTGGCTCTGGGCCTCTGCTCTCGAAAGCAGAGACCAGTAGCTCTCTGAATTGCCGCGATTCCACGGCCAGAGCCGCGGATCTGCAGCAAGGAGGAGAGGACTACTGACAATTTTTCTGCAGGGTCTCTGGCTCTGTAAAATATTGCTGCTTCAATACTTAATTTCTTGTGTGCTTCACCATACTCCTGCTAATAATCAACAGTAAAAAATTTGTTGCAACGTTAAAAATTGATTAGACATTTGCATTTCTAGGCACGTGTCTTTTCAATTCATTTACTTTTACTGTTGAAGAGTGTTGGAGCAAGGTACGTTTTACATTGCATGTAGACTAGGAATCATCTCTTGCTTGATTTTCATGCTTTGAGTATATCCTAGTTATATATTTCGTACACTTGCACAAAATCGATTCTAAGGGCATCACCCATAAATAAGATAAGGTGGGGGATTTCATCACCCTTTCCTTAGCCCAAAAACCACTATCCCAGCACTCACTAACCCAAGCCTAATTTAATAAAAAAAGTAGACGTTGGCCCTAGGGACATCTCGGACTCATTTAGAAGATTATCCTAAGGGGGAAAAGTGTTGAAAATTGACTCTTGTAAAATCAGTGTCTAGGAAAGGGATTGAGGGCCGAAAGCCCGAAGGTTGGTAGTTATTTAATTAAGGAACGTCTCTGACGGAAAACCTCCCAACAACCTTGACCTTTCCTGACTGATTAGCTTGTGGTCAAAGTCTACACTAAACCTCCCGTGGACGGTCTAATCAGTTAGGAGTCGTCTAGGTCCTAAGTCTACCCTAACTTAGGTTAGAATTTTTTTTCTTTTTTGTTTGTTTATTTGTTTGTTTCTTTTTGTTTGTATTTCATTATGTGATATGGCTTATAATAACAATTTTTCCAACTTCAATAATAATTCATATTACACACCGACTTCATTTTCGGATATTACCAACCCGACATACCATAACTTTGACCAACCTAGTGTGCCGGATTGGTCTTATCCGAATCAATATGACCCATACCCCCCATCTAATAACTATAATTTCCATAATTATTTCAACTCTTTACCGAGTCAGTGGGGATTCACTTACCCCGAGTATAATTTCCAACCACCTTGTCCTCCTTCTCCACCCAGTCCACAATATTTTCAAGATACATACTTAATTCCACCAATCCAAATAAAGCACCATCAATTTTGGAAATTAGTATGCGTGAGTCCAAACACAAATCCCAAAATCTGATGGACTCACAATTTCACTATCACTTCCAAGACAACACTTCATCTTTTCATCAAAACAATGAATTCATCAATTATGGAAAGATGCTTGAAGCCATGACTCATGCTCAAAATGCTAGAAATCGTGACATAGATATGATGGTCGAATCTCTACGTTCTCACCGTTTGACCAGATCTGGTGTCACTAGCCACTCTGTTAAAGTCGATGAGTCATGTAGTTTTGGAAATCAAGATTCTATTTCAGCACGCTCATCTGAACTTGTCCAAACTTCAAATCCCATTGACATTTTGGCAAGTTTTCCTTTTCCTGAAATAGAACTTGACAATGAATATGATCTTGAACCCCAACTTAGTGATTCAATTCTTCTTCCTGATTCAATAATGACTCCGGTATTTTTACCTGACTTCAATCTTTTCCCGGAGTCGACATTGGATCCTGCCCCCATTCATAATGAAGTTGAATCACCCATCTTTGAGGATCATATTGAACTTGACCAATTATACACTTCTGAAGATACTATTGACAAATTGGCAAGTTTTTCATTTTTTGATATTGAACTCAATGAGATATGTGACCTAGATTCTCACAATCTCTTTACTTCTGAAGACCTATTCGCTGACAAGATCATGTCAACTCGGGGTCAGTTAACTGATTGCACATTTACGGATGTTGACCTTAGTTTTGAAGAATTGTATGGCGATGAGCTAGAATTCCTTCATACTGGAAGTAAAGAGATATCACCCGTATTAGGTCACATTCCATTGTTGGACAATGATTGTGGACTGGAGTTTCAACTTCTTGACTTAGACCCAATTCCTGAACTCATTTTGACTCCTGAACCTTTACTTGATTTGCGTCACCTTCCTGAGTCGGTATTAGTTCCTGTTCTTCCTGAGTCCAAGTCAACTGTTCTATCATTTCATACAACATTCTGGGATAAGGTGGTTGATAAATTTGACTCCGAAATTAATTATGGAAAATGGAAATTAGATGGGGTCAAATACTTAATAAAGATCCTTCATGGATTTATCTTTTTAGTGGGTTGTATTCATGATATTTCTGGTGGGTTCCCCCAAACCCAAAGTAAAGTTGATTGGGCCATGTTTCGTGGACCAATCAGACCGCCACCGGAACCACCATCTTGAGGTAATTTTTTCCTTCCCTCTCTATTTGTTTCATGCATACATATATCACGATGCATTGAGGACAATGCATGAGATAAGTGTGGGGGAGGGTTTACTAATATAGAGTTTTTAGATTTTCTTTCTTTTACACTTCTTTTATGATCTTCCCTTTTGTATAGGAATTTTCTCTTTCTTTAAAAACTTTTTGAAATAAGAGACAAAGTTTTGATCTATTTTTAAGAAATTTAAGATGATCTTAGAAATTAAGGAAGCCTTAATTATGACATCTTAAACCTAGTTGAAATAATGGATATTGTTTAAAATTATAGGCTAAGTAAGAAAAATTGGGGAGATATTTTTATCTTGAATTTTTTGCCTTAGATAGTATGCACTTCACACTTACACATTTTTGGGATGGAAACAAAGACCAAAAAGGCCATAAAAATATAAAAAAAAAAAAAAAGAAGAAAAATATATAAATAAAACATCACTTATTAAGCTGGATAATTATGCCTCAAGAAGCATGATTATTCACGCCTAACGGTGATTAAAAGAATAATCCCCCTTAGTTTTGTGGCCTTTTTCACTCGAGTCCTTAAACCCGAAGGATGTTTTCTCATCTGGTGCCCTAAGACCTACTGGTTTGGGAGTCATCGGTTATAGGCTCGTTACATGGGTGAACTAGAAAGCCTAAACTAAGGGAAGAAAAAAATATATATATATAAATAAATAAATAATAAATGGTTTTATGGTTAGAGCTGAAATCCCAGAAATCTTCACTATCACAATGTGCATATTATCTAGGTTTTATGAAAGATAAAATATTCAATCCAATTTTGAATTCTTACCTTAATTGAAGACAAGATCCTGCATGGAGACTAAGTTTAAGGGAGAATAATTATAGGTGGACTTATGACCTAAGATCACTTATATTTTTGCAAAAATAGTTTGAAAACATGTCTCTCTTTCAAAATGAATTTTCAAAACACTAACATTTGTTTTCTTTCTTTATGGATTTTGTGGGTGCAATCCGCTGAAAACCCTCAGGAGACAACACTTCTCCTCTAGGGTAACCTAGAGGTTTAACGGCTTGTTACACACGCTCAGTGCAATCATGTCACCTACGAAAGTGGTGTAATAAAATTGGTAGTATAGTTTTTCTTTTCTTTGTTTTGCTTGGGACGAGTAAAAGAATAAGTGTGGGGGTGTGATTGATATACAATTTTGCATATTTTACCACATCATTCCCATGCATATTGTCAATAAAAATATGATTTTTAATCATCTTCTCTCTATTTTTGCAGGTCCACATCTGAAATGAGAAAAGGCCCAAAATCTCTTTAATTAGCAATAATTAAAGGGAATTAATTCAAAGCCCAAAAGAGAGCCCAAAGTTTGAGCCCAGGATCTGGAGAATTCTACGCGCCAGCTCAGACTTCCAGAAGGTCCACGTGGCTAACAACCTGTAACAAACATGTAACAGAAAGATCAGCTTGAACGGCCCAGATTGTGCCGCAATTTCTGGGATTTTGCCGCATATCTGCGGCAGTTGTGAGGTTGTTGAAGCCCGGATTTCTCTCCTACAACCTGGGCTCTAGATCCTTCTCTCTGAGGCTATAAATACACCACCAGGGCCTGCACGCACAAAGGGGGAGAAGAAGAGAGGAGAGATTAGAGATTAGATGCTTGTATTTTGTAGGATTTCTCTCAAGGATTTTTGTAGTGTTCTAGATCTTCTTCTTCCCTAGAAATTCTGTAAAGAGAGAGTTTGTAAGAGAGAAAGCTTGTGTATACCAAGGTGTGACAACTTGTGAAGCAAGGATTGATCCATTCTCTTCTCTCTTCTCTTGCATTAGTTTACTTGCTTTCTTTAATTTTAGCTTTAATTTCCTTGCACTTTTATTCATGCTTTGCTTTTCTTTTCTTATGGCTAGTAGCTAACTTTTCTAACATGAACTAGCTAATCACTAACCTTGCTAACTACTAACTCATGGGTGATTGCTATCTTTAATCTTGCAAGTTGTATGGCCTTCTCTTCTCCGATGGGTTACTTTCATTGCTTGGCAAGTTCTTGTTGTAATTCCATATGATTCATGTGTGCCTCATTTAGAGCCTCGTCTTTAGAACAAGTGCCTTGATGGAACATAGAGATGGATCACCAAACATATGCTATTTGTTGTACAACTTCTTTACTTCAATTAATGAATGTTGTATCTTCTTCCTTAGCATCCCTTGAGTGTCGCTCTTTTGATTCCATTATTGAAAGTCTATCTTGTAGGCCAATGACATCTATGAGTCTACAAGACAAGTCCAAGAGTGATCACCCGTCATTCAAGTGGGAAGTAATTAGACCAACACGCAAGACAAATCTTTGCCGATGAATCAACATGAGGCACACATTCACCATCACGAAGTTTAGTAAGTTTTTAGCAAGGTAGTAAGGTTAGCTAGTCATGGTTTTCTCCATCTTCAAATCTATTACAAGTTTTCTTTTCTTTTTAGTGTTAATCCAAAAGCCAATCTTGTTTTGATTTCTTTTCATTTTCCATCATGAAAATATCCACCGATTCTTTCATTTCTTTTTCCATGTTTTATTCATTCTTTTAAGGCAAAGAAGAATCTTCGTTTTCTTTCTTCACTACGAACCGTAACGCTTCCATCGCAAGCTCTCCCTGAGAATCGACTCGGTATAGCCCATGCTATAACGGAGATTGGAAAGGGTACATTAAACATTTTAAATACATTGTGGAGTGATCAAAGCACTTGAGGTTGATTCTAAACCTTCTCTCTTTCATTTAATATCTGTGCAAATACTTCACACAAAATCACACTATCTTTTCCCCAATCACTTGGCTGAGAGCAGGCGTGCCTGGCCTTAGCCCGGGCTTGGCAGGCCCGGGTTGGGCCTATTATAAAAAAAAAAAAAAAGAAAATGAAATCAGGACCAGGCCCAGGTCCGGCCTGGTCCACCTGGGCTCGGCCTGGGCCACTGCCAGGGCCCAAAGGCCCTGCTTTTAAAAAAAAAACAGAGAAAATACGGACCAGGCCTAGGCCTGGCCTTGTTCGGCCTAACCTGGACTGGGCCTGGGCTAATGCTGGATTTATAAACAAAAAAAAGAAAAGAAAGGGAATAAAAGAGAGAAAGATGAATTGACATATTAAAATAAAAATATCAAAATAAAATAGAGAAAAATATAAATAATATTTTACAACACTTTTACTTTCTATGATAAAGTTTTAGACATATAGCAACATGAAATTAAATTCAAATCCCCCACTTTAAAACCATTTCTCCTTAATGATAAATCTAGAACCGTTAAGTACTTTAATAATTTAAAGCCTATTAAAAATCAAACAAAAATTAGAAATTGGTTTAAATTAAACCTACTAAATTCACTAAACCTAAAGAATCATATTTCTAACCCCTAAACTAATTAATCAAGATTATATCCCTTATAACTCCCAAGTAAAATATCTTTTTAAAAATCTAACAATTCCTATTGAATAATTCATGTAGATTTATCAAGGCCTTATAATCTCAGTGCTTCGGACTTGGGATGGATCTCAGGTGAGTGTTACTTCTTTGTTTTGTAAGTGTCTTATTTCTCTGGTTAGTGAGTGTTTCCTCTTCCTTCTATAATTCTATATTGTGAGTGTTTTCCTTCTTTGATTTATTTTGTGAGTGTTTGCTTTTGTCTCATTTTCTTATTTACCGTTGTCTATATGCATTATGTTTTACTTTTATCGTTTCATGTGACTATTTGATTTATTTTACCAGTGTGAATACATGTATCACTCTATGAGTCATGAGCGAACATTCACCTTATTTATTTTATTGATCAGAATATTGATTAGTGTCATTTTATGTATAGTTATTTACCACTATTGATTCAGGACTAGTTAAGATATACCTTATGCCGTGACTTAATTTGATCTATTTATCAGTTGAACTACGTTATATTTGAGGTTAGAGGACATATATTAGGTATAGTGTTTATTGGTAGTTGTTGATGATTATCCTAACTAGAATTCATGTGGATATCGAAGGAAGTGTTAGATATGCCATTACTTTACCATATACTGATTTGCTGATACTTGGATCGGCATTGACTTAGTTAGAGTTGGAGTTGACCTGTGATATAATTATATTGGATCTTGATCAGTTTATAGAGGAGTTTGATCTTGTTGGATTGTCATGATGTGGGTGTATAGCTTACCCTTGAAGTAAATATGTAACATGATCTTGGTTTTAGATTTTTAAACCAAAGACCTTCGGATTTACCTTAATCATAAGGATTGATGATTTTACCGACGTTAGATACTAGATATAAAAAGATGATCTGGATTTCTTATTGATTGAGGACGTTACCCTCTTTAGTTATGATCTTGACTATAGTTGGATGGATATGATTTTGAGGAATAGATATTGGTTGAATTGACTTGACCTAATAGATCTTAGGCATGTATCTGAGATTGCTGAGTTTTAGGATCTTATGATTAACCTTAATAGAAGTGAGAATTTGTGAAGACTTAGGGATCAGAGTAGATTAATAGAGTGAGATTGTGTGATGATCTTGATTATGGTTGGATAAGTTTAATTTGATCTCGAGGATATATATTACTTTATGATTGATTCTTGACTATTTCAGTTATTGGAGATAGAGTTATTATGAGAGTGATTTCATTGATATCAGTGATCATATTATATGTTCGGAGTTTTATGGCAAGCTATTGAGACTCGGATATACCAGTGATTTAGAGGATGGATATATCGATGACTTGAGGATCAGAGTTGATCATTGGATGAGAGAATCGATTGTTGATTTATGGGACTTGTGATTACTGTACCAGATTACCTTAATAAGGTTTGATGTTTGGGATTCATGAGGATAGCTTTTGAGATTATGAGTTGATTACATACATTACCCGGATTATTCTATTCATGACAGTATATCATTACTCATCTTAGATATCTTGATTTATCTGAGAAACCTGACTGATTATACTTGATAACTATCTTGTCCATGTTATCTAATTGCTGGGAAAATATTATTACACGGTAACAACACCCGCATGTTTACTTGTTATATATATTCCTGTTATGCCGGTATCATGTTCCTTGATATTATATACTCCTGTTATACCGGTACCCTGACTTTCACATGTTGATATTGTTACCGTGACCACCACTGAGTTATCCCAGTGATTTAAATAACATGCACATTAAATAATCTTGATAAATTAAAACATGATAACAAACAACTTGCACTGGGATTGGGGAGATTGATGGAGGAGACAGCGTCCGTATTTTGGGTGGACCTAGGATTTAGGTTGCGCACCCGAAAGAGGGTTCCACTGCAGGGTTCCCGTGGGGTGACTGGTACCCTGTCATGTTTCCTGTTATACATGTTATACATGTACCTGTTCCTGTTTACATGTTCCTGACTACCTTACGGTAGGTCCTGGTTCAGCGCCAGGAGTCTGGGCATTGGTCCCGGGTATGCACGGGACCCACCTAAAGCATGGACAATGTCTCCAACTGATCAGTTTCAATAACTTAAGGGCATCGATTGGCATGTGTGGTAGGCGTAGTATGGGATGCGTCTATTACATGTGACAATGGGTGTTCGCTGACATAATTAATAATAAACTGTTGATGCTTTGTGACTGATTGTAATTACCTGATTGTATATCTATTTATATTATTATGATAGACCCATGACTGTAACCAGGACCAGATTTATGACCAGACTTGGATATCAGCCTAGTGACATGTGATAGGTATATATTTTGCCATTAGTTGCTTGTTTACTATTGTGACAGTTGTCTTCTGTCTTTATTCATGTTGATTCTTAGTTATATTACAGTGCAGTCTTTTATCTTGTTATTCAGTCTGTTATATCTGCAGTTGTTCTTTCTATTATGCACATTGTTCTTCTGCACGAGCTTTTCCCCTTTTACACACACACTCACCATGGTCGCGTTCTGACGACCCTGGATTTGCACATCCAGATATTGGACATTTGTTTCTAATGTGCAGGTGTTCGATGAGACGGTACGCTTTGCGAGGAGCTTGGGTCCTCTCCCTTTGATTCTGGTACTTTTACATTTTCTGTTCCTGCTATTATTCCTTGATTCTTGTACATCACATTTAGCCTATCATTCTATTCCTGTTATTTCATGATTCTATCTTTATCGCATTCAGCTGCCATTTTCTTCCCGTTATTCATTGCTATCAGGTGTAGTCTCATATGTATTATTGCAGTGATCATTCATTATTATGCTTCTGACTTATAGCTTGATCAGGTTATATTTAGGCTTAGCGTGTATACGTGGGGTATTTTCCTTACGTATATACGTCGCCGACCTTCGTCGCGACCCCGCTCCCGCGGATTTTGGGAAGCGGGGCGTGACAGGGTTTTCTTGGTATCAGAGCCTAGGTTTTCGACTTGCGATCTTGAATTTTGACTCTTGTTTCGCAAGAGAGACCTAGTTCTTACCGGTAACTTGAACGAGTTATACTTACACTGCAATATACATATACTACTCACATGATAATATTGACTCCATTTGGAATTGATCGTCCTCCCTTTGGAATTCCATTCTTGATCTGTTGATATCCATGATTCCAACACTTCATTTAGAGTGATGTGGATGTCCATCTTGATTTCATCCTTCTTTTCTATTCATTTCTCCTAATTCTATCTCTTGAGATTGGTTACTCCTTGTTGAAGCCGGTAGCAGAGATCAAAGCGCGCAGCGGAAGCATGGTGAAGTCTTGATGCAGTGAGAAGCGGTGTGGAAGCTTCATTTTCTTCCTAATTTGATTTTTTATCATTCCCTGCTTTATTGAAATTTCGAGGACGAAATTTTTATTAAGGTGGGTAGAATGTAATATCTCTAGTCTAATAATACTGTATTTTTATTTTTCTACAAGAATTTATTTTATTTTACTAGTTATTTTAGTATTATTTGCTAACTTGATTTATTATCATTATTAGTCTTAGTATTATGTATGACTTGTAGACTCTTATTGCTTATATTTAATTATTTTAAATTATTATTAATGGGTATTATTATTATTTTCATTCCAAGCCCAATAAGCTCAAGCCCATTATCCTTTTCATTTCATTTCATTTTCTTTTATTCTAAGCCCACATGAGCTAAGCCCACATGCCCAATATCTATTTTCTTATTTCTCCATATTTCTTATTTCTTTTAATTAAAGCCCAAAACCCATTATCATGAGACCCTTACCCATTAACCCTAAATCCAATCTTAATCCTAATTCAAATTTATAATTTCAAATCTAAACCAAATCTCTTTGAGATTTTTAGCAACCTTCAATTCTTATCCAATCTTACTAAATTAAGCCATTTAAATCTAATTAGAATTCATATTTCTAAAATATCTTATATCCTATATAAACACCCAAACCCCTTTTTCTCTTCTTCCTCAAGAGAAACCCTAATCCAACTCTCCCCACTTTCATCTTTCTCTTCTCCTCCAAACTCTTTTTCTCTTCTACCTCCAAAAGAAAATCGTGGGCCAACTCTACTCATCTCCTTCCTTCTTTTCTCCTCATGAACAAAAGATCTTGAAGTACAAATTGAGGAGCATGTTAGGGGATCACAAATCAAGTAAGTAATTTATTTTATCAAAATTTATTTTATCAAAATTTATTTGATATAAATTGTTTATTAAAATCATGTCTCACTATAATCTCCATGAATATGTTTATACATCAAAACTCAACATTAAAACCCAATCTAAAATCCCATAAAAATTTGATGAAGATCAAATAATTTATATTTACATACTTTTAAAGTTTTTATAAGGATTTAAAGGAAAATTAAATTAAAAAAAAAGAATTGGCTGCACTGCTCTCGGCTTGGCCGAGAGCAGGCGTGCCTGGCCTTAGCCCGGGCTTGGCAGGCCCGGGTTGGGCCTATTATAAAATAAAAAAAAGAAAATGAAATCTGGACCAGGCCCAGGTCCGACCTGGTCCACCTGGGCTCGGCCTGGGCCACTGCCAGGGCCCAAAGGCCCTGCTTTTTAAAAAATAAAAAAAACAGAGAAAATACGGACCAGGCCTAGGCCTGGCCTGGTCCGGCCTAACCTGGACTAGGCCTGGGCTAATGCTGGATTTATAAACAAAAAAAAAGAAAGAAAGGGAATAAAAGAGAGAAAGATGAATTGACATATTAAAATAAAAATATCAAAATAAAATAGAGAAAAATATAAATAATATTTTACAACACTTTTACTTTTTATGATAAAGTTTTAGACATATAGCAACATGAAATTAAATTCAAATCCCCCACTTTAAAATCATTTCTCCTTAATGATAAATCTAGAACCGTTAAGTACTTTAATAATTTAAAGCCTATTAAAAATCAAACAAAAATTAGAAATTGGTTTAAATTAAACCTACTAAATTCACTAAACCTAAAGAATCATATTTCTAACCCCTAAACTAATTAATCAAGATTAAATCCCTTATAACTCCCAAGTAAAATATCTTTTTAAAAATCTAACAATTCCTATTGAATAATTCATGTAGATTTATCAAGGCCTTGTAATCTCAGTGCTTCGGACTTGGGATGGATCTCAGGTGAGTGTTACTTCTTTGTTTTATAAGTGTCTTATTTCTCTGGTTAGTGAGTGTTTCCTCTTCCTTCTATAATTCTATATTGTGAGTGTTTTCCTTCTTTGATTTATTTTGTGAGTGTTTGCTTTTGTCTCATTTTCTTATTTACCGTTGTCTATATGCATTATGTTTTACTTTTATCGTTTCAAGTGACTATTTGATTTATTTTACCAGTGTGAATACATGTATCACTCTATGAGTCATGAGCGAACATTCACCTTATTTATTTTATTGATCAGAATATTGATTAGTGTCATTTTATGTATAGTTATTTACCACTATTGATTCAGGACTAGTTAAGATATACCTTATGCCGTGACTTGATTTGATCTATTGATCAGTTGAACTACGTTATATTAGAGGTTAGAGGACATATATTAGGTATAGTGTTTATTGGTAGTTGTTGATGATTATCCTAACTAGAATTCATGTGGATATCGAAGGAAGTGTTAGATATGACATTGCTTTACCAATATACTGATTTGCTCATACTTGGATCGGCATTGACTTAGTTAGAGTTGGAGTTGACCTGTGATATAATTATATTGGATCTTGATCAGTTTATAGAGGAGTTTGATCTTGTTGGATTGTCATGATGTGGGTGTATAGCTTACCCTTGAAGTAAATATGTAACATGATCTTGGTTTTAGATTTTTAAACCAAAGACCTTTGGATTTACCTTAATCATATGGATTGATGATCTTACCGACGTTAGATACTAGATATAAAAAGATGATCTAGATTTCTTATTGATTGAGGACGTTACCCTCTTTAGTTATGATCTTGACTATAGTTGGATGGATATGATTTTGAGGAATAGATATTGGTTGAATTGACTTGACCTAATAGATCTTAGGCATGTATCTGAGATTGCTGAGTTTTAGGATCTTATGATTAACCTTAATAGAAGTGAGAATTTGTGAAGACTTAGGGATCAGAGTAGATTAATAGAGTGAGATTGTGTGATGATCTTGATTATGGTTGGATAAGTTTAATTTGATCTCGAGGATATATATTACTTTATGATTGGTTCTTGACTATTTCAATTATTGGAGATAGAGTTATTATGAGAGTGATTTCATTGATATCAGTGATCATATTATATGTTCGGAGTTTTATGGCAAGCTATTGAGACTCGGATATACCAGTGATTTAGAGGATGGATATATGGATGACTTGAGGATCAGAGTTGATCATTGGATGAGAGAATCGATTGTTGATTTATGGGACTTGTGATTACTGTACCAGATTACCTTAATAAGGTTTGATGTTTGGGATTCATGAGGATAGCTTTTGAGATTATGAGTTGATTACATACATTACCCGGATTATTCTATTCATGACAGTATATCATTACTCATCTTAGATATCTTGATTTATCTGAGAAACCTGACTGATTATACTTGATAACTATCTTGTCCATGTTACCTATTGCTGGGAAAATATTATTACACGGTAACAGCACCCGCATGTTTACTTGTTATATATATTCCTGTTATGCCGGTATCATGTTCCTTGATATTATATACTCCTGTTATACCGGTACCCTGACTTTCACATGTTGATATTGTTACCGTGACCACCACTGAGTTATCCCAGTGATTTAAATAACATGCACATTAAATAATCTTGATAAATTAAAACATGATAACAAACAACTTGCACTGGGATTGGGGAGATTGATGGAGGAGACAGCGTCCGTATTTTGGGTGGACCTAGGATTTAGGTTGCGCACCCGAAAGAGGGTTCCACTGCAGGGTTCCCGTGGGGTGACTGGTACCCCGTCATGTTTCCTGTTATACATGTTATACATGTGCCTGTTCCTGTTTACATGTTCCTGACTACCTTGCGGTAGGTCCTGGTTCAGCGCCAGGAGTCTGGGCCGTGGTCCCGGGTATGCACGGGACCCACCTAAAGCATGGACAATGTCTCCAACCGATCAGTTTCAGTAACTTAAGGGCATCGATTGGCATGTGTGGTAGGCGTAGTATGGGATGCGTCTATTACATGTGACAATGGGTGTTCGCTGACATAATTAATAATAAACTGTTGATGCTTTGTGACTGATTGTAATTACCTGATTGTATATCTATTTATATTATTATGATAGACCCATGACTGTAACTAGGACCAGATTTATGACCAGACTTGGATATCAGCCTAGTGACATGTGATAGGTATATATTTTGCCATCAGTTGCTTGTTTACTATTGTGACAGTTGTCTTCTGTCTTTATTCATGTTGATTCTTAGTTATATTACAGTGCAGTCTTTTATCTTGTTATTCAGTCTGTTATATCTGCAGTTGTTCTTTCTATTATGCACATTGTTCTTCTGCACGAGCTTTTCCCCTTTTACACACACACTCACCATGGTCGCGTTCTGACGACCCTGGATTTGCACGTCCAGATATTGGAAATTTGTTTCTAATGTGCAGGTGTTCGATGAGACGGTACGCTTTGCGAGGAGCTTGGGTCCTCTCCCTTTGATTCTGGTACTTTTACATTTTCTGTTCCTGCTATTATTCCTTGATTCTTGTACATCACATTTAGCCTGTCATTCTATTCCTGTTATTTCATGATTCTATCTTTATCGCATTCAGCTGCCATTTTCTTCCCGTTATTCATTGCTATCAGGTGTAGTCTCATATGTATTATTGTAGTGATCATTCATTATTATGCTTCTGATTTATAACTTGATCAGGTTACATTTAGGCTTAGCGTGTATACGTGGGGTATTTTTCTTACGTATATACGTCGCCGACCTTCGTCGCGACTCCGCTCCCGCGGATTTTGGGAAGCGGGGCGTGACATATTCAATTGGTATCACAATTGATTCTTTTATATTTGTATACTTATATTTGTGTTTTCTATATATGTATGCTTCAAACTTCAAATAATATCAATGTCGATTGGTATTTATATTTTCATACATATATATATATATATATATATATATATATATATATATATATATAATATATATATATATGATTTGATTGTGCTCACAATATTTTTACATCTTAAAACACAAATTATGTTTATACTAAGCTTGATTTACTCCTTAATGTCAATTATTTTTCAATTGGTATTTTATACAAGGTTATGCATTGTTTTTATTAGTATTTCATGAAGGGGGAGAAAACTTCGTGTGTTATCTTTCAATCGGTTTTTTGGTATCTTACTCCCATTCTTTATGATGCAAAATGCTTTATTTTGGTATATGCTAACTTTTCAATATTGTTATCAAGATCTTAAATTAGTATTATTCTCTATTTAGTATCTCTATTACAAAATGATTTTAGTGTTTACCCAAAAAAAAGGTTGGTTTTTGTTTTTTCAATTGGTATCATGTTTCATTTTAAATTAGTATCTATATTGAAATGAGTTATGTTTACCTAAAAATTGGTTTTTACTTCCAATTGGTATCAAAATTTATAATATATATTTCAATTGGTATCAAAAACATACAATATTTCATTTTCTATTGGTATCAAAAATTTACAAGATTTTTTCAATTGGTATCATAAATTTGTTTTAAAGAGGTTCCATAATATTTTGATATGTATTGCTTATATGCAAGGGGAGCTTAACATCTTCTCTATATATAGATTCATGTTGAGTGTACTTTTCATATTGAAGTGATTGACCTCTCTTTGGTATGTAGTACACGCGTGTAAGGGGAGCTTAACATCTCTACTTATACATTATATATTATGCTTTATGTGGTTAGGATCTAATCATCTTTTTCATATAAATGCATGTATGCAGGGGGAGTTAACTTTACGTCTCTCCTCTTCATGAATGTATATCACATATATATCTTTATTGTTTGATTTATTTTACGCCCCTTTGTTGATGAATTGACAAAAAGGGGGAGAAGTATTTGGAGATTTTATATATGCATGTTTATTTTATTTCCTCGTTTATGCAAAGGGGGAAAATAATTTGTGAGTTTATGCATATATGTGTTATTTGATTTATCCACTTCATTGAATATCTTTATGTTTATTGCTATGCATGAGTTAAGGGGGAGCTTCTATGAAGCTTAACTTTAATCCATGCATATATAACTCCATGAGTTTTGTCATCAGCAAAAAGAGGGAGATTATTGGCCCAGAAGCCCTTCACTATAGTTTTGATGATGATTAACTCATACAGTTATAGTTTACTAATGATCTTGTGCTTAATTAGTTTCAGATATGTGATCAAGATCTTAGTAGGTGATTAGCTTCAACAAAGGAGTTTTGGAGCTAATACATGGTGATTAAAGAGCTTGCGCGTCAAGATCGCATCAAGTACTCGGTTGGAGTCAAGCTCATTGGATCGCGTTTGGATCGAGTCGACTTCAAGAAAGAGTTCTACAAGAAGACTTCAGTTTGTGTTTAGTTTAGATCTTGTGTAAAGGTAGATAGTGTTGATATGCTTAAGTTCACATACACACACAAGTTTTAAAGTTTATTTTTCGGTTTAACCGGTTTTAATTTTCATATCAAAACATAGATATATATCTTATATGTATATTGGATTCTATCCATATACAATATGCTTCAAATTTGTTTCAATATCATGTTTTTGTATTTACATGAGTTTTGGAGAAAACGATTTTCCTTTAGAAGTTTGGTTTCTAGAAAATACCGTTTTTATTTAAAGGCTAAATTTTAATATCACAAAAATGGTTCAAATAGTTTGTAATATGTGTTAATTTTTAGTCACACATGTTTGGTATTCAAAGATCTTATAAGAACTTATTTTTGTGAAATTTATGTGATTTTATGGGATTTAATTGAAATTAAAAGGACAAGTTTTCAATACCCTAAATCCCCAGCCAGATCAGCTGGCGGTCGACCAGACCAGTGGTCGGTCGACCAGAACGGTCGACCGACATGTACGAGACGTGCACAGAGGCCAACCATGACGGCCGGTCGACTGCGCGGTCGATCGACTGAAAGCACCGCACTCTCGGGTGCTGGCCGGTCGACCGGGCGGTCGACCGATGGCTTGGCCATGTCGACCGGGCGGTCGACCTGAGGCACAACGGTCAAAAATATGAGCATTGCGGCGGTCGACCGGGCGGTCGACCGGAAGGTCATTTTTGACCTTTCCTGCTGCCAACAGGCAGAAATTTTTGAAGGCTATATATATGCCTTCTCTTGAGTTGTTTTAGACAAGTTTTTAGAGAGCAATTTTTTTCATCTTTACAAGTGTTTAACAGCAAGTTTTTAAAAGAGTTGTTGTGTCAAAAAGATTTATCTTTATTTGTTTTAAAGTGTTGGAAAAATCAAAGAAAAAAAGATAGTCTTTTGGAATTGATTTTTTCATATCAATATCTATCTTGTGATTTTTCCCAAGTGTTTTTCTTTGTTATTTTCAATCCAAACACTTTATTTTCTCACACTTGAGCTATCATCTCTATCCTATCTATAGGATCTTGTTTTGGTAAGAAAATGTGTTTGTGGTTTGCTGAGACCACTAAGTGTTGTAATCTTCTTTGCTTTGTGTTATCCCTCTTATGTAGAGGTGATTGTGGAGGTTTAGAGGTTGTTGATATCCCTCTAAGTGTAGATATGATTGTTGGAGTGTTGGCTTAGTGCCTTATCCCTCTAAGTGTAGAGGTGATTGTTGTTGTTTGGCTTAATGCCTTATCCCTCTAGTGAGAGGTGATTGTTGTTGTGCATTGCCTCTTGTGTAGAGGTTGTTGTTTGTTGGAGAGAGGAGTTATGTACTCCTAGTTGTATTTGCCAAATCCTCAGTGGAGGTTCCCTGTGTGGGAAGTCCTGTGTGAACGTATAGTGAAAATCCTTCTATGTGAAGGCGGGGACGTAGAGCAGTGGCTCGAACCTCAAAACATATCTCGGTATTTGCGAATGATCCACTAGCACTAAACTCTCTCTATTGTACCTTGCATTCTTTCATATTGTTCATTTCAACATATATGCTTGATATTTTTTGTGTGCGCCCATACTTGTGTTGAGCCAAGAGAGCTTCATATAACACCTCAACTCTTATTTAGAAAAATTTATAGGAGTTAGTCCAGAGCCCTTCACGGGGAATTCGGCTACACTCTTTGGTTACACTTAGTGTGTTGCATTTAGTTTTTAATTCCGCATCATTTGTCATTAGATTAGCCATACACCTATTCAACCCCCCCTCATTAGGTGTATTTTCAGATGACCCCGAGTTCCTTCTAATCCCCGAGTCCCATTGGACACAACTCAGTAACAGGAGATCTGGATCCCTAATACAGTTGCATTACCATGGTATTCCCCACATTTGATCAAGGTTGAACCAGGGCACAGAAAACAAAGTTGTGAAATGAGAGATTTAAGATTGGTGCTCTAACTTCCTCAATACTACACTCGACAGCAAAGTGGCTAAGACAGTCGTGTTCCACAAGGAAGGATACGATGGAAGCTTTTTGGTATTGTTATATTACTAAATCAGTTAAAATCGTTTCTTTCTTTCAAAAAAAAGAAAGGAGAACGAAATTAAAAGAAGAAAGAGAATGAGTAGAAAAAACAAAAAGAGGAAAATGTTGGTGTTTAAAGGTTGGGTTTTTGAAAAGAAATCAAAAAGAAGAGAATCATGGCTAATTTTCAATAATAGATCGCATTAATCTTACTTACCTCTTGACGCTTACCTCATATTGTGGCGATGATTTACCTCGACTTGAAGCCTTTCACGGTATGACGCATAAGATCATCCTCACTCCAAAACAGTCTATATTATATTATCAAAACTATCAAAACCAAGCATGAAATGATACAAAACTTATAAGTTTAGAAGTAAAAATCCATCATCATAAGCCATCAGTGGCTCCTGCAAGAACAAGGCATATTCAATGCTATTAGATTCATATAGATTTTAAGTCAAATCAGAATAAGTAGTTTAATGAGTTAGTAGAAAAATAGCCATGAAGAAAAACTAAGTATTCATTTGGAAAAGATTAGAGAGTAAAAATAATGAAGAGAAAGAAGTAAAAACTTCATAGACAGTCACTTATCTATTACGATAATTTTTCTATCTTTCTCATGAATTTCTCACTCTATTCTAAGTCTAGATCTAAACAGAAACAGAAAATTACATAACAAATAAAAGTAAAAACAAAAAAAAAAATCTTAAACTGAACTAAAAGTAAAATCCTAGCATAAGATCTCTTGTCATGCCTTTTGCCTTTCGTGTGGTATTTAAAGGAGAAATCCCATGTGCCAAGCGCGTCGAAGATGTGGATGAAAAAAGCTCAACCAACTGCCCCAAGATTGTCGCATCCTATGTTATCTTGATAGAATTGTTGGCCCAATGGCCTTCCACTCTAGTTTTGATGATGATCAACACTCATGTAGTTATATTTACTAATATTCTTGTGTTTCTAAGTTTCAGATCATTAACAGGATATTAGTTGGTGATTAGCTTCAACAAGATGATTAGAAGCTATTCATGATGATTCCGGTGCCAAAGCTTAAAGATCATACCTTTGCACTTGGAGAATCACGGAGTTTTGGAGCAAGTCTACTTGAAGATGAAGATCATCAAGAAGACTTAGGTATCTAGTTTAGATTATGAGTTTTAGATCCATGTGTAAAGCTTAGTTTAGTTGATATGCTCAAGTGCACAAAACACACACGTTTTATGATTTGGTATTTGGTTTTCATGAATAATAGATCAAAACAAGTTTACATATGTTATATGTATAGTAGATGTTTTCTATTTATACATACATGCTTTAACTTGGTAAACAAACTTATTTTGACTATCCTATTCATGTTTTGGAAAAATCAAGTTTGACAAAAATACAGGATTTGTTTTTGATAAAATTTGCAAGACACAAAAATGAATTGATATGTTGATATATTGTCTTGAAATTTTTATCACAGGTTTATGTTTCAATATAAAATGACAAAACAATTTTTATGGAATTTTCAGAAAAGATAAAAGATTTTTATAAAATATTTTTTCCAAAAATTCTGACCTTGATTTGTGCTGACAGGCTGGTCGGTCGACCGTGTCGGTCGACCGCACCAAGGGGCCGGTCGACCGACCCGGTCGACCGACGTGCACAGACGTGCACGTCTGTTAGGCACAGATCCGGTCGACCGGGTCGGTCGACCGATGTGAGAATTCTGCTCTCTGGAAGTTTTCGGTCGACCGGGCCGGTCGACCGATAGTGCCCAACGGTCATATTTCTGACCGTTGGCGGTCGACCGGGCCGGTCGACCGGTGGCTGTCAGAACTGCCACATCAGCCTAACGGCTAGTTTTCTGTTTTGGCCTATATAAACCCCATTCCTTTGGGATTTTGGGCTAAGGTTTTTAAGAGAAAAAATTCTGGTTTTCAGTAGAGTTTAAAAGAGTTTTAAAAAGAGTTTTTGTGCTTTAAACTTCTAACCTTTATTGTTTTGGGTTTTTGGAAAAATCAAAGAAATAGGAATTTGGGATATTTGTATTGGTTTTCATTCTCCATCTTTTACAAAAATTTCCCAAGTGTTTTCTTTGTTGCTTGTTTTCCAAAAACACTTAGTTTCCACTTGAGCTATATCTTCTATCCTAAGTTATTAGGATCTTTGTTTTGTGTGGAAAAAGAAAAGAGAAAAAGAAAGAAAAGAGAAAAAGAAAGAAAAGAGAAGTTTGTGGTTGTAGAACCACTTGTTGTAAACCCTCCTTGCTTTTGTGAATCCCTCTTCGGTAGAGGTGATCGGAGTGGTATTGTGATTGGTTTGTGAGCCTCTTAGGTAGAGGTGGTTGTTGTATTTGGCTACGGGCCGTATCCCTCTTCGGTAGAGGTGGATTGTGGTTGTATAGCCTCGGTGGCTTTGTAAGGTTGAGAGAGGAGTTTGGTACTCCTATAGTGGATTGGGAAATCCTACACGGTGGTGTAGACGGGATGTAGAGCTAGGGGCTCGAACCTCGAAACAGATCTTGGTCTTTGCGTTTGATCCAATTTCTCTCAACTCTACTCTTTTTACATTTGTGCAAGCATCATCCATTCATATCATCATATATACTTGCTTGTGTTTTGAGCATTGTTTCATATTGCCTTGCATATATTTCTATTGCAATTCATCTATACTTGCTTGGCTTAATTGTGTGCATTGTATTGCTATATCCTTGATTGCTTGGATTGCTTGTGTGTGTGTTTCATCATAGCAATTCATTCTTTACTTGTTCGATCATATCTCATACAACACGGTTGCATTGCGCACCTCTAACCCATTCAAGGGGAATTGGGAGGAAGGAGTTCAGAACCTCGAAAGGGGTATTCGGCTCTTAGTCGTGTTTTGAGAGATCATTGCATCACTCATATTCACTTAAGTTTAAAAAAAAATCATTAGATTAGCATTTACACCTATTCACCCCCCCTCTAGGTGTATTTCAATTGGTATCAGAGCTAGTGCTCCTGATATTAGGCTTAACATCCTAGGAGTGATCCATTTGCTTGCTAATCTCTTTTGTATTTGCTTGTTTGCACACATTTAGTTTATACCATGGACTTCATGACCCCACCTATGTTTGACCCTTCCAACATTCATGTTTGGAAGATTAGGATGACTGTTTATTTACAAACCCTAGGTCATAAAATTTATCTTGCTATTACCAAGGAATCCTTCCTTAGTGATTGCAATCATATAGGGCCAATGCACAAGCCCTTGAGGCTATTAGAAGCACACTTCCTAAAGATTATCTTTTATGTGTTTCTAACTTTGATTCCGCCTTTGCAGTGTGGAACAAGTTGACAACAACCACCAACACCTCCAAGCTTCAAGTCCAAATCCAACAAGAAGAGGAATCTAGTGGAGAATCCGAGCCACAACAATGCTATATGGTCCAAGGGAATGACTCCCTTGAGGTACAATCGGAAACCCACTTAGATAGTGATGATGCTAGTTCTTCATGTGATGATATTGTTGATCCCCATGCCTTAAATGAAGAACTATCTATTATTTGTGAAAAATTAATAGAAAAATATAAGATTTTGAAAAAGAAAAGTCTAAAAATTGAAAAAGAAAATATTTGTTTGCATTCTAGACTTGACATTGTTTTGCAAGAGAAAGAGGAGGTTTCTAATGAAAGGGACTCATTGAAATCTCAACTTGATCTTGCACTTAAAGAAAATAACTTTTTGAAAAATAAAAATGATTGCCATGTTCTTTTGAAGAAAAATGTAACGTTAACTTCAAAAGTTGAATGTGTTTTAAAAGAAAATGATTCTTTGAAAAGAGAAATTGAGTTCATTTCGAAAGAATTAGAAATTTGTTTGAATAAGAATAATTCTTTGAAAAATGATATGTCTTCTCATGTTTGCCATGCTAGGGTAGTATCACACACTTCACCTATTGCATGCCACACCTCTTCTTCTATCAACAATGATATATCCATGCTTAAGAAGAAGGTAGATTGTTTGGGCTCCACTATGAGTCAATGTGCCATGAACCATACACGGTTGGAAACTTTGCTTCGAAAGAAACAAGTTCCATCTTTTATGCATGCACACCCTCCACGGCATACACATGCTCCTCACGGACACCATCACACGTATGCTCATGTGTACACTTGTACACATTGTGGTCGAAAAGGCCATCTAGCTAAATTTTGCTTTGATAGACTACATACTACAAATTTAGCTAAGAAATTTGTTTGGGTTAGAGAAGGTACTAACCCCCATGGACCCAAAAGAGTATGGGTACCAAAGACCACCCCTCCTATTTTTGATGTAGGTGTGGGCTCTCACATGACGTGAGAGTGATGACACCTTGGAGTGGATGCGTTCCGGACTTAAAGGAAATCTATTGGATGCATCACTTTCAAGGGAAAAGATGGTGGAGAGGACCACCAAGTTTTGGAGACAAGGAGGTTGCTTTCTAGGTTTTGGTAACAATTCCTAACTCCTTATTATTTGTTTACATGCTTTCCATTTCATTGTTTATAGCATGTTTTTTGATGTCTATGGATTAGTATGTTCATTCCATGTTTATTAGATCCTTGACATACATGTATAGTATTTGAGACACACATGCTTATATGAACCCATATTTAGTGTTCTCACCTTATGTTTAAGCTATAATGTACATCATGAATCTAATACATGTGAATTTACATATTAATCATGTTTTAGCTTTTTCATGATGATTTTTTTTAGTTTTTGTACTTCATGTGGTATACACTAGTTTAGATGTAGATATTATCAAAACTTGCATATATACATGTACACATAGTGAGAACAAATTGACTTATATATGTTTTGCACCTCAAGCTCATTTGTACCCACTATATGCACTTGTATAAGCTAGTTTTGAGGATTCTTCCATTTATACTTGTCATACCTATTTTCATGATTTTACTTCATGTATATGTATTTTGAATTCAAACCTAATAAATATACATGTATACCCATAGAGTCTTTTGCCTTCATGCAATTACTTTTAAATAGACTCGTTTATGATTGGGATATGTATGTACATTGTTAGATTTGGATGAATCATACATATACCTAGAAGCTTTGTTCAAATAAAAGAATTTTGATGAATTTGTGTGAGTTTCGTTTTAGCAAAATGATATTCGTGTTTGTCTTGTGCTTAATGATTTGATTACATGTTTAGATGTTAGTTCTCATTAAGACGAGGATTCATATTTTTACATAAAATGGGACACAAATAAATCTATACATGTTGGGTTGAATGCTTATTTGTTCCCATTAGATGTGTGAATATAGTCTAGTTTTGATGATCCATACATTTTAGACTTGTATTCATATTTTTGGATTTATATGAGTTTTGGTTTCATGTATATGTTTATTTTGCCAAAACATTAAGATATACATGTATAGCCCTTGAGTCATTTGCCTTCAATGCAAAATCTTTTTATGGACTCAATTGTGTTTAGGGATATGTATGTATACTTAGTGTAGTGACAATTCATACATATACCATGAAATAAAATTTGATTGTTTAATGAAAATTTGATTTTTCATGTTTGATGTATTTATGTTTAACTTCATGTATATGTCCATCTTATCCAAACTATTGACTATACATGAGTATCCTTTTTGAGCCACGTGCCTTCATGCATATATTTTGTGGACTCGTTATGTTTTGGATATGTATGTATACTTTAGTTTGTATTAGACATACATATGCCTTGAAGATTAGATAGTTTTATATGATTTTTCATGTTTTTGATAGAATTATGTTTTAAGGAATAATTGAGCTTAATGAAATATTTTTCATGATTTTGATCTTCACATATTATTTGTACACTCATATCTATTGCTCATGTTTTGTTTCTCATGAGTTATGCTTTATTGATTAGAGTGATGATTATCATGTGATTTTCATACTTTATGAAAAATAACTTTGTTCTATTCCTTGCTTGAAGGATTTCGTACTAGTTAATAAGTTTTTCCATTTTAACTAGTTCGTATTCTTCATTTGGTAGTGATTTTCAAACAAAACTACATTTTCAAATCTATTTTTGAAAACCCCTACCATCCAAGGGCGGTAGGATGGGAGATCATGTTCATGTATGCCCTAAATTGAAAATCTTTAAAACTTGAATTATGATTGGGTGGTAGATAATATGATGTATGCACTTGAGCTTATTGTTATGTCAATTGGTATCATTGAACTCTTTCAATTGGTATCATTTTGATCTTCTTGTATACTCATATATGTTTTGTATGTATGTATGCTTTAAATTCCAAGTATATCAATTTCTATTGGTATCTATTTTTCATACATATATATATGTTTGTGTTTATGCTAGTGCTTGAGTTTCAATTTTGTTTAAATTGATTACTTTTAAATTGTTATCAAGACTATGCATGACTTTAGTTTGTATTTCATAAAGGGGGAGAAAATTTGATTTTGTATTTCAATTGGTATTTGTACTCCCACACTTTATGATTAAAAGTTGTTTATATGTTTTAAAATGAACAATTCTTACAATTGGTATCAATGTTTCTATGTAAAATCTTTTCAATTGGTTAAACATAACAAATTTTGAATACATTTAGTATCAAGATTCATGTTTTAGGAATTAAAGATTTATGTTTAATTACAATTGGTATCTAAAAAAAAAAAAAAAAAAAAATTTGTTTTAAAGAAAATTCAAAGTTTTGATTTGTATTTCCTATATGCAAGGAGAGCTTAACATCTCTCTTACATATAGATTCATGTTGAGTATATTATAAATTGAGGAGATTGACAACTCTTCTTTATATGATATACGTATGTAGGGGGAGCTTCACATCTCCTCTTATGCATTACATAATATGTGTTATGTGAATTGGGGCTTGTCATCCCTTCTTCATGTAATGCATATGTGTAGGGAAGCTAACTTAGCGTCTTCCTCTTCATGAATGTATATAGCATATAACATTTATTGATGTTTGTTTATTGGTATCAAGATGCTTCATTGACATATTTTCAATTGATATCACGTTTTTAAAGTCACCCCTTATTGACTTTGTTTTTTTTTTTTTTTTGTTTTAGACAAAAAGGGGGAGAACTTTGTTTGTATTGTTTTGGTTGACAAAAAGGGGAAGTAAGATTTTTACCCCTCATTTTATTTATGGTTTTTTGATTATTCACCCCTTTGTTGATGATTGACAAAAAGGGGGAGAAGAATTTGAGTTTTGTTTCATATATGCATGATTGTGTTTTTGCATATACCAAGTTCATGCATAGGGATAGATAATAAGATATGATGATGCATGCTTTTGTTTAGTATCATGTGCTTTCATTGCATATATATTATGTTTATTGTGATGCATGAGTTAAGGGGAGCCTTCCTTGAAGCTTATCTTTAATCCATGCATATATAACTCCATGAGTTTTGTCATCATCAAAAAGTGGGAGATTGTTGGCCCAATGGCCTTCCACTCTAGTTTTGATGATGATCAACACTCATGTAGTTATGTTTACTAATATTCTTGTGTTTCTAAGTTTCAGATCATTAACAGGATATTAGTTGGTGATTAGCTTCAACAAGATGATTAGAAGCTATTCATGATGATTCCGGTGCCAAAGCTTAAAGATCATACCTTTGCACTTGGAGAATCACGGAGTTTTGGAGCAAGTCTACTTGAAGATGAAGATCATCAAGAAGACTTAGGTATCTAGTTTAGATTATGAGTTTTAGATCCATGTGTAAAGCTTAGTTTAGTTGATATGCTCAAGTGCACAAAACACACACGTTTTATGATTTGGTATTTGGTTTTCATGAATAATAGATCAAAACAAGTTTACATATGTTATATGTATAGTAGATGTTTTCTATTTATACATACATGCTTTAACTTGGTAAACAAACTTATTTTGACTATCCTATTCATGTTTTGGAAAAATCAAGTTTGACAAAAATACAGGATTTGTTTTTGATAAAATTTGCAAGACACAAAAATGAATTGATATGTTGATATATTGTCTTGAAATTTTTATCACAGGTTTATGTTTCAATATAAAATGACAAAACAATTTTTATGGAATTTTCAGAAAAGATAAAAGATTTTTATAAAATATTTTTTCCAAAAATTCTGACCTTGATTTGTGCTGACAGGCTGGTCGGTCGACCGTGTCGGTCGACCGCACCAAGGGGCCGGTCGACCGACCCGGTCGACCGACGTGCACAGACGTGCACGTCTGTTAGGCACAGATCCGGTCGACCGGGTCGGTCGACCGATGTGAGAATTCTGCTCTCTGGAAGTTTTCGGTCGACCGGGCCGGTCGACCGATAGTGCCCAACGGTCATATTTCTGACCGTTGGCGGTCGACCGGGCCGGTCGACCGGTGGCTGTCAGAACTGCCACATCAGCCTAACGGCTAGTTTTCTGTTTTGGCCTATATAAACCCCATTCCTTTGGGATTTTGGGCTAAGGTTTTTAAGAGAAAAAATTCTGGTTTTCAGTAGAGTTTAAAAGAGTTTTAAAAAGAGTTTTTGTGCTTTAAACTTCTAACCTTTATTGTTTTGGGTTTTTGGAAAAATCAAAGAAATAGGAATTTGGGATATTTGTATTGGTTTTCATTCTCCATCTTTTACAAAAATTTCCCAAGTGTTTTCTTTGTTGCTTGTTTTCCAAAAACACTTAGTTTCCACTTGAGCTATATCTTCTATCCTAAGTTATTAGGATCTTTGTTTTGTGTGGAAAAAGAAAGAGAAAAAGAAAGAAAAGAGAAAAAGAAAGAAAAAGAGAAGTTTGTGGTTGTAGAACCACTTGTTGTAAACCCTCCTTGCTTTTGTGAATCCCTCTTCGGTAGAGGTGATCGGAGTGGTATTGTGATTGGTTTGTGAGCCTCTTAGGTAGAGGTGGTTGTTGTATTTGGCTACGGGCCGTATCCCTCTTCGGTAGAGGTGGATTGTGGTTGTATAGCCTCGGTGGCTTTGTAAGGTTGAGAGAGGAGTTTGGTACTCCTATAGTGGATTGGGAAATCCTACACGGTGGTGTAGGCGGGGATGTAGAGCTAGGGGCTCGAACCTCGAAACACATCTTGGTCTTTGTGTTTGATCCAATTTCTCTCAACTCTACTCTTTTTATATTTGTGCAAGCATCATCCATTCATATCATCATATATACTTGCTTGTGTTTTGAGCATTGTTTCATATTGCCTTGCATATATTTCTATTGCAATTCATCTATACTTGCTTGGCTTAATTGTGTGCATTGTATTGCTATATCCTTGATTGCTTGGATTGCTTGTGTGTGTGTTTCATCATAGCAATTCATTCTTTACTTGTTCGATCATATCTCATACAACACGGTTGCATTGCGCACCTCTAACCCATTCAAGGGGAATTGGGAGGAAGGAGTTCAGAACCTCGAAAGGGGTATTCGGCTCTTAGTCGTGTTTTGAGAGATCGTTGCATCACTCATATTCACTTAAGTTTAAAAAAAAATCATTAGATTAGCATTTACACCTATTCACCCCCCCTCTAGGTGTATTTCAAGAATTGTCCCTGAATCTTCAGATTTCATGATATCCGCATTAATTCTTTGAGCTAAGAAAATAAATCTATATAAATCCGATTTAATTGGGATATTTTTGGGATTTTCTTCTCTTTCTCCATTAATTACGACATGCATACCAACAAACAATAAAAGAGTTAAGTAGCAGAGTTTTATTATATTTAAAATGTGAAAATATGACAATAAATATACAATATTAGCGAACAATCACACCCTATGCGATATTAGTGAACAATCACACCCCCACACCTATCTTTTGCTCGTTCCCGAGCAAAGCAAGAAAACATAATCTAAGAGTGTATTAAGCCACTTTTGCAGGTCAGGTGACTGCACTAAGCATCTACAACAAACCTTTAAACTCTAGATTATCCCTAGAGGAGGAATTGTAGTCTCCTGGAGTTTTCAGTGACTTACACCCATAAAATCTATAAAGGAAAGGAACAATATGTTAGTATTTTCAAAAACATATTTTGAATGAGTGAAGAAAAATTCTTGCAACAATTTATGTGATTTATTAGTGTTATGATCACTAAATTGTTTATACCTAAACTCAGTCTCCATACAAGAACTTGTTATCAATCATGGTAAGGATTTCAATTGTATTTTTCACAGAGTCTATTATTTTACCCAAATCATATGAACCTTTGTGATTGTGAATATATGACTCTGGATTCTTCAACTCTAACTCTTATACTTTATTAATATGTTTATAGTGATTTTTACCCTTGGTTCTATTAGGGTTTCTCATTTACCCATGTAACGAGCCTTTAGCCGGTGACTCCCAAATCAGATGGTCTTAGGGCATTGGGTGAGAAAATACCTCTTGGACTTAAGGACTCAAGCAAGCAAGGTACAAAATTTAGGGTTTTCTTTATAATATGAACCACTTTTAAGTGTGAATAATTATGATTTATGAGGCACAATTACCCAGCTTAATCAGAATATTTTTTTATTTATATATTTTTTCTTTTTTATAAGGCCAAGAGTCTTTGTTTTGAATCCTAAGTATGTAAGTGCATGTATAAAGTGCATATTTCATCAAGATAAAAATTAAGACCAAATTATTTTTTCAAATTTCTTTCTAAACTTAGAAATTAAACAAATACTCTTATTTCGACAAGTACTAAGAAACCCTAATTATGATTCCCCTAATCCTTAAGATTAACTTAATTTTCTTACAAAAATATGTCAAAATATTGTTTTCCACTTCAAAAAATTTTTAAAAGAATCTTTTATATATACAAAAAAATTATGTTAGTAAAACCCTCGCCCATACTTATCTCATGCATTATTCTTAATGTATGAATGAAATGCATATATGCTTGAAAAAAAGAGGGAAGAAAAAATGTTACCTCAAGGTGACGGTTGTTTGGTCGGAGAAGCATGCCCGATGTAAATTTTTTTTGAGTGGCTGAAAAGTTACAGCGGAATGATTCTTATTACAAAAGAAAAAAGAAGGTATGATTCTCCCCTTTGTTTAAGGCTGGATTCTTTGTGTGGTGATGGAGAGTGATTTTTACTTCATTGACCAGTCAAATGCCAAGCTTCTCTTCAGGACCCTCTCAAAAATCAATCAGGAGGAAGCTCTGTTCTAACACACTAAGTGTTTAGAATCTATTGATTACTCCTTTTCTCTCTCTGAAGAAGTAAAAGGAAATACAAGAAGCTTTTAACTTGAGAATTCTCAGCTCTGAATCCTCTAAAACTTCTTCCCCATTTTCTTCTTTGACCCCCTTTTTATAGCTCCTCAAGCTATTTGTAGAAAGTCATAGGGGTATTATTGTCCCCTAAAATCCCTCCATTATGAGGATTAACTCCACATTACATGGGGAGCTAATTGACCCAATAATGATGATTAGTTATAACAGAACGTGAGTCTCTCATTGGACGCAGACCCCGCGTTGCTTGTTGTAGACGAGGACATCTCATCTAGAACACGAGTGGCTCAAACTCGTGTTTGAAGCTTGGAGTGGAGTTTCTCAGACCCACGTCTAAAGTGTGGCACAAAAATGCTCAGACTCCAGACCTGCGTTAGACGCAGAGTTGCTCAAACTCGCGTCTGAAGTCTCTGTTTTTCCTTTGGACGCGAGGTCTGTGTTTTAGTTAAAACATGACCTTCGCGTTGAAGTGAGGCTCACATCTGATGACTTATCCTTAGTGATTTTTAGACAGCCTACATAACCCCCTCCAAAGTTTTCGTTACTCCGCGGTTGACTGGGATAGGTTTCAAAATACTTTGTACTTCAGTTGATTTTGGGCTCTCATGATTGGACTGACAATCTTTTGAGACGCCCTGAGCTTGATCCTATCTGGATTCTGGTCTTCGAAAGTGTACTGTTGAACTGTTTGAAACCTCCAGGGAAGATCATCATAAGTATCTTAGAAACTCAGACTAGCACTTGTTTATGAGCTCTAGTTTGTTTGTTGGTGTACTATTGAACCGACAGAGCTGTCGATTACTTTTGCCAGTGTATTGTTAAACTGATTGCAGAAGCAGGGACATACTCCTTCTATATGAGAGAATGCAGCTCTCATAGACGTGACCGCCATGCTGATTAAGTAAAGATGCGAACTTCAGTGGAATTAAGATGTGACTCTCAATTATTACAGAGACATGACTCTCAATTATCATTGAGACGCGGCTCTTAACTGTTGTAGAAACGCGGCTCTTAATTGATTGAAAGACGCGACTTTTAAAACATGAAGATCGTGTTGGATGCTTCCAGACGGGATGCGGGTGTCACGTTGGACACGTATCTTGCTCAGATTGAGCTCAAGATATACGCCACGTATCTCGGCCACTGAAGAGCCTATAAAGGACCCCGGTCTTTCAACATTCAATTCACTTTGACTGTTCATCATCTTCATTCAGACCCGCATCTGAAGATCAAAAGCTCTTGAGGTTTTTTGAGCCCATAAAGCTTCAAGCTTTTTTAGTCTTCTTTAAAGATTTCACCAACAAGATGGCTCCAAAACCCAAGCAAACTGTTGCTTCTTCGACCGCCGCCACTGCGTCGACCACTGTGGGTGGTTCTTCTTCTCAGGAAGCCTCCATTTCTAGTGAGTGGAATTATTTTCCCCATTAGAACATGAAAAGACATTGTCTCTTGACATCTTTTTGAAGCTTCAAAACTTCCATTGAAGTTAAACAATCAATGTGGATCTCACTGGTTCGCGTTTGATTTGTGAACGCGATCATCGCATTGATGAGCAGAACACAGGTCAGGTTTGAGGACCCAAAGGTTGCTGAGAATTTTTAGGCATGAATGTCCCATAAACTAGAATATTGTGTTAGACACGTGTCTTACTCAAATTGGATTTGAGATTCCCGCACAAATTAAGGTCATTAGGGGGCTTTTAAAAGGGATTTCAGGTTCACATCACTAATTAAACAATTGGAGAACCTATAAAAAGGCTTAGGGTCTCTTAACAGTCATTCATTTTAAATATCTTCTTCCTCACGCGCGTATCTGAAAAACTTTCAAAGTTCTGGAGTCTTCAAAAGAACCAAAAGCTTTAATGTTTTGCATAATCTTCTTTAAAGATCATCACTGTCAAACGATTCTAAAGTCAAAGAACATCACTTCTTCTTCTGGCGTCGTTGCTGCCGCCACTCTGATGGATGACACTCCCCCTCAAAAAGTTCTTTCTTCGGGTAGGGAATGACTTTCACCATTGTTAAACACAAAGAGACACTGTCTCTTAACTTTCTTTTGAAGCTTTAACCATTGTTGCGCACAATAAGACACCGACTTCTTTAAGTTTTGGGCATTGTTGAGCTTGAAGAGACACTGTCTCTTACTTATTTTTGGAGTTTTCAAAACTTCCTTTGAAGTTGAATAGTCGGTGCAAAGTTCACAAGTCCATGTGTGACTTTCGTGTTGATAAGTAGAATGCGAATTTGGTGATCTTTAAGTTTTGACCTTGTCGACGCGATATTCACGTCCTAGCGAGTTTCACATTTTGAGATCTTAGACGCGAGCCTAGCGAGCTTCGTGTTTTAAGATCATAAATGCGGGTCTCGTTCATTATAAGATTCGCGTCGGTACTCAAGACTTGGATAATTTTTTAAGTCTGGAGTTCAGACGCAGGCTTCATGTGAGCCTCGCATTTCAATCATTGGACGTGGGTCCCATATGTTAAGCCCTACACTTGAGTTCTAGTATTTTGACGTGTTTTCTATCTTTGCGAAATTAACTTCGGTTTTCTCTTTTCGCAGGCCTTGGCTATATTGACAGTGCTGACTCCATTATCCCCTTCAACTCATGGAAGACGATCGCTGCATTCATTAAAGTAAACAGGAAGCGACAAGTTCATTCAATCGACAACAACTCAGGAAGTCAGAGCTTATCTTCAGAAATGGTATCAAAGAGGGCGAGGCGGATCAGTATGGTCTCGGATCCTCCCTTCACTAATATCATTAAAGAAAGTGATCGCAATGAGCATGATTTATTTGAAGGTCATGGGAAAGGGAACATTACCGCTGTGGTCTCGGATCCTCACTTCACCAACCTTTTTCAAAGAAGTGACAGCAACAGAGAATCCATGCTCATTGGATGATTTCTAGTGGCAAAATCTCCCATTAAGTGAAGGATTACGGCCTTGTGAGGGAGGAAGATTTTCATGCAAGTTGGTCGGATGAAATCAGAATGTTCCACTGTATTTCGACCTCGAGAAACACTATTGTTCTCAAGAGAAAGGGAAATGTATTTACCGTTCTGCAGATAAAACAATCTAATCATGAAGCCAGTTTCTACAGAAGGAGTTTTATAAATATGTAGCTCACTGCAAAGAAGCTATTGTCAAAAGAAGAGTTGCAAGTCCAAACCCTGGCTGTAGTCAAAAAGGCACGCTGAAGGGATATCCAATATCTCAAGGAGCAAAACAGTTTCTCCTAAGCAAGAATGACTTCCTGTTCCCCTTTTCATTTTTTTAACACTCTGTCTTATTAAATAAGAGAGTGTCAGTATCATTTATCAATTTTGATATAAATAAAAGTGATAATTTTGCCTTCGTCTTAACTTAACTTTCTTTTTATTTGAAAATCAGACAAATGAAAGTGATTGCCTTTGATTGGTAGAGGTGACGATTAATATAGCAACTCAAAGTTTGAAAATTTTGTCAAAAATTTGAAAAGGATACTGTCAGAGGTATAATGTTAACTTTACAGAAGTTGAATTCATGATTTGAACGAATTTGGTGGACTTGCTATCCTATTGATGAGAATAACAAGTGGACTTAAATCCACTGGGGATTTATGAAAATTTTTACCGTCAGAGATGTAATGTTAACGTAACGGGTTAGGATTTACAATTGAAAGAAAATTGAATTGTAAGAACTATGACATTACTTGACAAGGAGTTGAATGCTAGAAGTGTGATAATAACTTAGCATTTAAGGGATCTCATTTTGAGAAAACTAAGAAAATCATTGTCATAGGTATAGTGTTAACTTGACAGTGAGATAAATGCTAGAGGTGTGATATTAACTTAGTACTTGACATCTCGGCTTTGATGAGAAAGCTCGAGGGAAGATCATTGTTATAGGTGTAGTACTTAACTTAACAATCAAATGGATGCTAGAGGTGTGATATTTAACCTTAGCATCAAATTTCTCATTCTTGGTAGGAAAATCGAGAGAATCACTGTCATAGGTATAATGTTAACTTGACAAGGATTCATATTGCGATATGAGCAATTTTGGTCAGAGATGTAGTATAAACTTGACCGAGAATTTTTGCGATTTGAGCAATTTTGTAGGCTTGTCAATCTATTGAAGAGAATTGATAAGCAAAATTTTGATCAGAGTTGTAGTTTTTAACTTAACTGAGAGTTTTTGTGATTTGAGTAATTTGTGGACTCGTCATTCTGTTAAAGAGAATTGATGAATGAAATTTCATCTGCTGGGAAAATTGATTGAAATCACTATTAGAGGTATAATAATAAACTAGCAGCGATTTTGATTGTGATATGAGCAATCTTAGTCAGAGGTGTAGTATTTAACTTGACCAAAAAATTTTGCGAGTTGAGCAATTTTAGTGAACTCGTCATTCTATAGAAGAGAATTAACAAGTTGAAATTTTATCCGCTAGAAATATTAAAGGAAATCATTGTTAGAGGTATAATGTTAACTTAACAGTAGGATATGCCAGAGGTATAATATTAACATGACAGGTTTGCTCTGTAATTATTTCACTGGGAAACAATTACAGCGTTTTTGAGGTCTTACTAGTCTATGGACAGGAATTGGTAAGAAATTTTGGAGGGGAAGATGGGATCAGGTCCTTAGGATTTTTATCAAACCCTTAGCTATCAACAGATTTGGATGCCTTTAACAACTACCATTTGAGTTGGGCTAGTCATGCTATTCCATTCAGCATGATGAGTTGTCGAGGATTTTTTATTCGGCTGAAACGCCAACAGTTTTCTCTATCCTTTAGTCATCGGAGGCGTAGGATATGCGTAGATATACTAGAGAAGAGTGACAAGGCAAAAACTTGACATTTTACTTATGTCTTTTCTTTAATGTTTACATCATGCATTATGGTCTAACTAATGTTTGGTTGGCTTGGCATCTCGCGATCTGTTGAAGAAAGAAGCTCTTTTTTGGCGCTCTTCTAAGCATCTTGGATCTTCAACCCTAATTCATCTGATTGATCAGGGTGAGGCTTTGATCAGAGGTATCGTGTTAACCTGGTTATGAGAAAAATGACGAAGTTAAAACTGAAGTTTTTAACTTTATCTCTTCAATATTAACATCATGCATTATGATGTCAAGAAAGTTCGATCGGTTCGGCATCGATCGACCATAATGCGATCCGTTGAAGGAAGAAGTTCTTCTTTGGCGCTTTTCCAAGCATCTTGGATCTCCAACCCTATTGCACTTGATTGATCAGGGTGAGGCTTTGATTAGAGGCATAGTGTTAACCTGATCACGAGAAAAGTGATAAAGCTAAAATCGAAGTTTCTAACTTTGTCTCTTCAATTTTAACATCATGCATCTTGATGTCAACAAAGTTCGGTCGGTTCGGTATTGATCGACTGTGGTGCGATCCGTTGAAGGAAGAAGCTCTTCTCTGGAGCTCTTCCAAGCATCTTGGATCTCCAACCCTAATGCATCTGATTGATCAGGGTGAGGCTTTGATCAGAGGTGTAGTGTTAACCTGATCATAAGAAAAGTGACAAAGCTAAAATTGAATTTTCTAACTTTGCCTCTTCAATATTAACATCATGCATCGTGATGTCAACAAAGTTCGATCGGTTCGGCATCGATCGACCATAATGCGATTCATTAAAGAAAGAAGCTCTTCTTTGGCGCTCTTCCAAGCATCGTAGATCTCCAGCCCTAATGCATCTGATTGATTAGGGTGAGACTCTGATCAGAGTGAAATTACATCTAGAGGGGGGTGAATAGTTGTATGGCTAATCAAATTACAATATAATACAATATAAAATGAAATGATGCAATCGATCACTCAAAACAGGACTTGAAATCCGAATTCCCCGTGAAGGGCTCTGAACTTCTCCTTGTGATTCCTCTAGATAAGAGTTGAGGTGCTTAATTGTTGTCTTGTTGAGATGAGTATTGATCAACAAGAATGAATGAATGAATGAAAAATAAATAAATAGAGACAATAAACAATCGCAAACAGAAAGATTTATTTCGAGGTTCGAGCCACCGCTCTACGTTCCTCCTTCACCACCGTGAAGGATTTCACTATCCACTATTGGATCCTCCACAAAGGGACCTTACAATAAGGAATTACAACTACTCGGAGTACACAACTCCCCAACTCGATCCTCTACACCAGAGGCAGCACAAAGCAAATTAAGATAGCAAGATCTGTGTGATCAAAAGACCACAAACACTTTCTTTGCAACTCTCTTAAAAAATCCTATAGAGTAAAATTTAAACTTGAAGCTCAAGGATGTAAGTGAGAGTGAAAATCAGAAAGAAAGATTTTAAGACCAGAAAAACTCAATTAAAAAGCTTTGAAAATAAGAGCAGAAATAAAAATTCAAACTTTTTCTCTTTGAAAGCAAAACTTGATTTTCAATGAAATTTGTTGTTGTGATTTGTTCAATCCTAATGACCCTTTATATAGGTTTTAGAAAAATAAATTTAGAATAGTTTTACCAGGTTTAAAAGGAATAAATTGACTCTTAAAATTCAACTACACACGTTTTTAAAAAACATGTTAAAAAATCAGTCTCCAAAAATTAGCTATTTCTGCCAATCTGGTAGAGTGGCGGTCGAGCGGCGGTCGACCGGCCATTCAAAAAAATATGACCGTTGGCTTCCGGTTGACCGATCGATTGACCGTGTTTAACCGAGACCAAAATTGATTACAATCGGTCGACCGCCCGGTCGACCGCAATCGGGGACCGATCGACCGGGAATGTGCACAACATGCACACCCTAATTGTTAAAAGATCGGTCGACCTCACGGTCAACGTTATGGCCTGTAATAGGCACGGTCGACCAACCTAGGCCAAAAAACTAGGTTTAGCTAATTTTTGAAGATACAGAAAATTTTGAAATAATTTTGCTTGAATTTTAAAGGAGGGAAGACATGCATAGGCATAAGATACAAGTTCTAAACAGAGATAAAAATTTCTAGAAAAAATATGGAACAAGTATCAAATCTAAACATGTCAAAACCATACTTTTGAAAATGTGCATTTTAGTGTGTGTACATCTTTGAGCCTCAAATCTATATTCTACCCTTTAACAAGCTAGTTTCTTACAAGGTTTTGATCGGCTACACGAATCTTCAAGTGAGCTTCTCTGATAGTGACGTTGAACGACGTTTGGAGCTTTGAGCTATGATCCCGTACTTGAGTACCCTTGAGCCATCAATACCTTTCTTTATAAGAAGAACCTGTTAGATCTTTTTAACCCTGAAATACACTCTTAAACTTGATTAATACCAATTAGCTTCATATGCTTTGTTATTATCAAAACATAAAACCGGGGATTGTAACCTTTAGGCCAACACAGAGGTGTAGTGTTAACCTGATCATGAGAAGAGTCTTATTAAGGATAATACTTCTTCAAGAATCTGCCATTGATCGGCATCATGAGCGTATCACTATGCTGAGTTATAAGGCGGTATGCTCTATTTGAGTATACTGACTGAACTACAAATGGTCCTTCCCATTTTGGTTAGAATTTCTCTTTCGTCTTGTGTGTCATAACCATGGGTCTTCTGACAAATAAGATAAGGTCGCCTTTCTTGAAAATACATTCTCTGACTTTCTTATTGAAAGCTCTAGAAATTCGGGCTTGATAGAGCTCGATTTGCTATTGGGCTTGCAGACGCTTGTCATCTAAAGCTTCCAACTCTTAGAGACGCAGTCGATGTTTCTCCTCGTCTGCCATTCTGGTTGTCAAGGCAACTGCAGGGATGGGATCTGGATCTCTAGTGAGAGTACAGTTTCACATCCGTACACCAAGAAAAATGGTGTGGCCTATGTCTGGGTTCTCATTGTTGTGCGATAAGCCCATAGGCATTCACTTAATTTATCATCCCAGTCGCTTTGACTTTTCGAGACAAACTTTTTGAGAAGCTTTCTAATAGTCTTGTTAAGAGCTTCTACAAGGTCATTAGCAGCTGGATGGTATACCGTTGATGGCACACTTTGGATTCTGAATTTATTACGGAACCTCTGAAATACTTGGCTGATGATTGGGACTCAATATCGGGAAGGATTCGTTGGGGTACACCAAAGCGGTATAGCACGTGATGCTTGATGAACTTGATCATATTTGGTATCTTTACTTCCTTCAGGGAAACAGCTTTCACCCATTTAGAGAAGTAATCCATTATAGCCGAGATGAAACGATGTCCTTTTGATGTTGAAGGACTGATGGGTCTAATAATATCCATTCCCCATATCTCGAATGGCCATGAGGAGGACATTGGATGAAGATGTTTTGGTGCTTGATGGACAAAGTTATCGTGGATTTGACGGGCATAGCATCGCTTAGCATAGGCGATGGCATCAGGGATCATCTTTGGCCAGTAATAGCCAAGACTTCTAAGCCAGTCTCCGAGCTTAGATCCGAGTTGGTGTGCACCACACACACCATTATGAACTTCTTTGAGCACCTCCTGTGCCTCCTTATATGAAAGGCATTAGAGTAGGATTCCATCGTATGATCGGCGATACAAGGTTCGCATGCTTGCATTATAATAGAATCGAGAGGCTTTCCTTCTGATGGCAACTGTCTCCTTGGGGTCATCAGACAATATGCTATATGAGACGAAGTCAATGTAAAAGAATCGCCAATCCCTATGTTCGAGACTTGTCAAAATCTCAAGAACCTCTTTAACTTGAAGGTCTCCTCTTAGATTTCTACTATCTTCAAGGACAAATTTGCAACAGTACAAGTCACGATTGTAGACAAGTACTTTCTCCGTGGCTCTGGCTGGAAGGGCCAATGAAGCGGCGAGAGATGTCAGTGCATCTACATGCGCATTTTGCTGCCGCAGTACATGGTTAGTATAAAAGTTTTTAAACTTCTCTGCCATGATAATGGTCACGTTGTGATAGGGCACCAAGTCTTCATGTCAGACTTTGTACTCCCTGTGGACCTACTTGACAATGAGCTTTGAATCATCGTATACTTCGAGATTCTTGACTCCAATCTCTTCAGCAAGTTGCATCTCGATCAAGAGAGTGTTGTATTCTAAGACATTGTTGAAACACGGCTCAGTTATTGAGAATGCAATAGGATCACATAGTTATGTGGGGAAAAAAGGTACTACCCCCACACCTACGATGATATTTCCTCGGGACTTGTCCTTGACGCCTTATCAAAGAATAGTTGCCACACTTATTTTTTTGAGGAGTCGTTGATCACGTTAACTTTTGCAATATCGTCTGGAAGATCATCATAAAGTTTTGAAGTTCCTGAAACTAGATGATCAGACAGAAAATCTGTCACAGCTTGTCCTTTGATCGCCTTTTGTGAAATGAATTGCATCTCCTATTGTGAGAGCAATATGGCTCATTTCGCTAATCTGCAGTTTAACAAAGATGGTCTTGTCATGAGCAATCGCAAGGGATTAACTCTGGATATTGCATGAATGTGTTGCCCCATAAGGTAGTGTCATATCTTCTGGACAGCAAGGACTAACACTAAGCATTCCTTCTCGATTGGGTTGTAATGACGCTCCACCCCAACAATTGTTCTACTTAAATGGTAGATTGTCTGTTTATGGTTTTGATCATTACTTTAAGCTAGTAAAGATCCCAAGGAATGATCCATTACTGAACATATACAGGAAAGGTTTTCCAGAAACTAGAGCTAGCAGAACAGGTGGGTGTGTGAGATACTCCTTGATCTCTTCAAATGCTTCCTGGCAAGCATTATCCCAAACGAATGAGACTCCCTTCTTCATTAACTAGGTGAAGGGTTGGCAGCGTCCTGAAAGTTTCGATATAAATCTCTAGATATATGCCAGTCGTCCATGTAAGTCTTTGAGTTTTTTAAGATTTCTTGGAGGTTACATCTCTTGGATGGCAAGGATCTTCCTTGGATCATCCAGGTGAATTCTTTAGGATGTAATAACAAATCAAATGAATTTGCCACTGGCTACCCCAAGGTAGGATTTAGTCGGGTTCATCTTCAATTGGTGAGCCCGCACGATATCGAACACTCTTTTCAGATCTGTGAGATGATCGCCTTTGTCACTGTTTTTCACGGCGATATCATCAAGATAGTATACTCTCTACGATCTTACATATATGCTCAGGGAAGATCGCATTCATGGTGCATTGATATGTCCCACCAACAATTTTCAAGCCAAAGGGCATTACTTTGTAGTAGTATATTCTCAAAAGCGCTCTGAAAGATGTGTGCTTTTTATCTTCAGGGTACATCTTTATTAGATTATACCCTGAGAAGCCATCGTGAAAGACAACCTCTCAAAATCGCACATATTGTCAATCATAACATCCGTGATCGTGAGAGGAAATTCATTTTTTTGGCAAGTGGCATTCAGATCATGGTAGTCGATGCAAATCTGGATCTTTCCATTCTTTTTGGGAATGGGAACGATATTGGCCACCCACTCAGGATGTTGCTCTTTCCTTGACGAAACCAGAGTCTATGAGCTTTTTGACCTCTGATTTGATTGCTTCCATGATCTTGAGATGGAACCATTGTTGCTACTGTTTCACTGGTTTGGCGTCCGAGTTGATGTTAAGACGAAGCATACCAATCTGGGGATCAAACCCAGGCATATTCTCATAATTTCAAGTAAAGACATCTATATACTCTCATATGGCTGTACTAGGTCTTTTTTCTTGGAAGGTGACAAGCTCTCGCTTGTGAAGATAGGCTTAGGGTTAGTCTCATCATTTATCTGAGTCACTTTATCCTCGGTGGTGGTTCGCATTGTTCAAAGCGTATGTCCCAAAGAGTATTTAAGTGTTTATAATCCATGAACCAGAGTCCGACTGGATTAATTTTTCAGATTTAAAGGTATCTTCTCCTTCATCTTCCAAATGGTTGGTGGATACCATGTTCACTGAGAGACTTTCAAAATATCGCCGACACTGACATCTGAGTCTCACGACATTGTTACTGATGAGCTATGATGAAAGACTTCTTTTTCAGATTCTGGTGTAGTTATATAACCGAGCCCTCTTCGGGTCATGTGGTAGTAATCTGGGTCTTTGCCTTTCGGTACAAATGAATGGAATAGTGCTCGTTTTCTTTTGCCAAAATTAAGGCCTGATACCTTGGTAAAATCATACCCCATTCGTTCCATCATGTGACGTGACTTTTGTCTAGAATAAAAGAATTGCGGAGACTCAGATTACTCCTGAGCTTTCACAAGATATGGGCTCAGTTTTGAACCGCCCGAATAGAATCGCCTTTGAACCCTTTTGCTTGGCTGGTACTTTAAAGAGAGCATTGTGTGCGCCTCCAATTTTTTTGTGTACAAGAGATGACTTATTGATGTGCACAATGATGTCAAATCATTAATTGACCAAGAATCACTGCCCATGTCAGTACTAGTGTCTGACAGTATAGAATCCAAGCAAATGCAGACAGATAAGCCAAATCTAAATTTTCATTGATAAACCACTCGCCTTCAACATTGGCGGTGATATCGAAATTGAGCTTATCAATGCTCGTTACAAGGGAATTTATTTTCCAAAGACACTCGTATTCTTCTAGCTCCATATCTACTTCGTTGCCAGAGTCGGGTTCTTCCGGTATGGATTTCATCAACCTCAAGAGAATCTTGATAAAAGAGGGAATCAGTAAAATAATTCTCAACTGCTTTAAATAGATAACTTTTAGCAATCAATGTTATCACTTTTCCATCTTTGCCAACATATTTCATTGCTTGATGAAGAGTGGATGGGACGATGGCATTGCGGTGAATCCAAGGTCGTCCCAACAGCAGATTGTATGAGGTGTCAGTGTCAATGACATAACATGTCACCTCAGATTTCAGGTACTCAATTTGACACCTGAGTTTAATTATCCCCATCGTGCGCGTACCATTGGCATTGAAGACATAGATGGTTGTCTGAGTGGCATTTAACCGGTGGATGGGGATCCCCAAATGTTGCATTACCCTGCGGGGCATGATACTCAGCGTGAATCCCAGATCAACCTGAATACAACTCACTTCAGATGATCTGATATACCCTGTATAATACAGGGGTCTATTATGTTTTCCTTTAACTTGCTTGCTTCTGGGGTGAAGGTGATGCAGGAAAACTGCTTCAAGATATGGTAGCAGTGGTTGCCATCTTTATCTTCACATATAGAAGGAATCTCAGTCAAGAAAACCTCTGCATATGCTAATGCTTCTCTAAAAGCATCCCTTGTAGACTTGGAAAGCCTTACAAGCTCGTAGAGAGTGATTCGAATTGGGATGTTGGCTAATTGAGCCAAGACATCGAAACAGAAAGAAGTTGAAGGTCCCACACCATTTTTCTGAAGAGCTTTGACATACTGAAGCTTTTTTCTACTTTTTCACGGATGGCTTAATGGACTGCTCGTTTGTTTTCTCAGCTGGCTGTGGAGAGTTTATCATCGGCTTGCTGCACTGTTTTAAGTACTGCTTACCAGATTGAGTCTTTGATATGGGAGGTGTGCTTGTGTTAGCAGTAAAGGCAGATTCCTCATCTCCTGAACTAGTAAGGGAGGGAGCATCTTCCTCAATTTCTCTTGTAGAGATACTCACCACATTGCTAGAAGACTCCTTGGCCTTGCCTTTGGACTTCCTGCTTGTGACAATCGTCCATTGCTGGCTTTAAATAATGTAAGGATGGACCCACATTGTTTTCCCTCGAGGTGTAGGCACTGGATGAGACCTTTCTCTTTCTGGTTGTGAGGATCGGTATTGATCACTCTTATCCCCTTTCGTGATGGGAACTACTCTGGTTGGCACTAGAGAGAAGTTTCGTCCAAATTGAATAGGTGATAAGGCTGTCATGTTGGCTGTCACCTTCTTCTATTCTAGACGGAACTTTAATACTTCCGCATCGATCAGAGCATGAAGCCTATCTTTAAATATGTAGCAATTCTTGGTAGAGTGCCCCAGCATCCTGTGGTATAAACAGTAGCTGGGATCATCAGTCTTCCTTACCTCTTCAGGACGTCTGATCTCTGACAATTTGAGTATGTTACTCTTTTGGAGTAACCTGAACAAAGAGACCACGTGCTCATCCTTAAGGAGTGTAGTTTATTGGCACGTGATTGGCCGGAAGCCATTCATCCTCTGACTAACTGGGTCTTTGAAGGTGACTTGACTTCTATTACCATAGTATCTCTTCTTCTCAGTTGAGAAGATGACTATGGGGGCGTCGCATTGGCTTATCGGGTCTTGATTTGCTGTCTTTTTCTTCAGCCCTGACCCTAACGACAATCTTTTCCACCTGTTTGCCTTGCAGCACCAACTGCTTCCAAGTGCGATATTCTGCTACTCCCACTTGAGCGAGTAGGAAAGTTTGTAGATTATGATGACACGTCTCAACCACTGTAAACTAGGTTATGCCGCTGGGACAACAGAGTGACATGCTCTAAAATCTCTCGATGAATGTTTTGATGGACACTCCTTTTTTTTGCTTGGCTGCAAGTAGAGTTGGCACCAAAAATTTTTATATCACCTCCAAAGAAATGAGCCAGAAATAACTTCTCATGGTCGGCCCATGTCTTAATCAAGCCGGCGGGAAATTTCATGAACCATTCAAAGCCAACCCCTTTAAGAGTGCCAACGAATAAACAAGCCATGATAGTATTATTCGATACTACATTCCAAGTTTGAGATTTGAAGTAGTATTTGTGTTGATTCGGCAACCCTTTATTGTCGAAAGTATGAAGGGTCAGTGTCTTGAACTTGGGGTGGTAGGTAGTCGTGTCCTACTCTACTGGGTAGGGTCGGACTATCTCCACATTGATCGGTCACATATATTGCATACATATTGTCACATTTTCATGCTTGTTATCTAAATAAATCATATTAATAAGTCCTATTGTTCTTTATAAAATGCAGGCCCATTGCTAAAGGATAGGCCAGAGAAACGAGCCCGAAAGCCCATTTAATTAGAATAGATTTGAAACCATGGAATCAAGGAAAATCTTGGCATATCAGAGAGGTTGAAAATCGGTTGAAATGAATCCTCCCAAATCAAGTGATTGAAGCCAACAAATCAAAGATCGTTTCGTCAAATCAGGGAGCTGAAACAGCAAATCCAACAAGACAAAAGGAACCACAAAGCCACGCCAACCATCCCTCCACCTGGATGTGGCCAATTGGCCACATCTAGGCCATGGATCCGCGGCCCAAGCCACGGATCCGTGGCTTGTTGGCGGAGATAAGGGGAGCGTTTGCTCCCTTTATCCTCCTCTCTCCCTTCCCTCTGAGGTTTTGCCTATAAAAGCTAGGGTTTTGTACTGAAAATGGAGCAAAGACTAGGATTAGAATTTTTGTTATTTCTTTAAGGATTTAGGCTCTTTGTTAGATAATGTAAAAGTTATATTTTATTTTGCAATTTGTAGTTCAGTAAAAACACTTGTGAGAGAGAGGAATTAAGTGCTTGTAACTTGAAGATTGAAGTGACATCAATACAAGAGTCGAGCTCCATTTTCTTCTACTCATTTTATGGGATGTTTTACTTTAATTACTTACATTGTTTCTTGTTTCTCATGAGTAGCTAAATCGATTTTCTGGGCTCACTATTGTTCCTCTTTCCAATTCTTCTTCTTTTCTGATTTTCATGAAAAAGACCTAATGAATCATTTGCATGCTTAACTTAAAGCCTTTCTTCTTGAAAGTGTTCTTGAAGGCACATGAGGATGGGTTTGGATCTTTAAACTCCTACTTCTTTTAAGAACGTTTCTTGAACTGTTTTTATTTCATAGTTGCTTCTTCGCGCTTGATGATTTAACATTCGATTCAAAACGATTTCTTTAAGAAAAGAGTGAACTCTTCCAACCATCTTATGTGCTTACTTCAAACTTTTTAAATTCAACCTTAAGTTTTGCCTATGATCAAGTTGAGGAACTTAGGATTTCAATAGAAGAATAAACTATTGAGTAGCGAGATAGTGAGCCAAGATTTTCTTCTTCATTAAAAAGTAAACAACAAATCACTTTCTAAGCTTTATACAAAATTCACCTTTTCCAAATCCTTCTTCAAAGTTTTAATTTCTCTTTTAATCATCTCCTTTTCATCCTCTTTTCAATTAAAAAAAGAGCACAATTCTTTGTTATTAAACGAAACACCGAAAAGCTTTCATCGCATTCCTCCTCGTGGACACGACCCGTTAGCCACAAGCTACACAGTAAATTTCTTAACTCTTTGATTATTCTTCCATTTTAGCAACCAATTTTTGGCGCGGTTGCCGGAAGGGAACGGTGTATTTGTTTTTTTAACAAGTTTGGTGTGTTGTTTCAGGGACTTGAAGATTAAATCTAGTATTCAAGCTTTGCAAGAGAAGACTTGCAAATTCTGTGCCCCTACTCTCGAAAGTAGGAAGCAAAATTTCAAGAAATTGCGTTGCAAAAGTTGAAGATTTTGTTGGACTACTAAAACTCTTTTTTGCAGGATATATTGCTCGCAAAAAATTAAGTTTTTGTACGTTATATTTTGCTAATTCTGTTATCCACCATCCCTGTTTTAATCCAACAGTAATTTTAGTGATTGTTAATTGCTTAAAAAACGTTTAGACTTGCATTCTAGGCATTTTCTAATTACGTTTATTTTATAATTACTGTTGAAGAGAGCTGGAGACAAGGTACGTATGCATAGCATATAGTTTAGGAAACATTCTTGGGTGATATTTGCTTTTGAATGCTACTTTTCTATATCTTGCACACTTTGCACAATTAACTCTTAGGGCAAAACCCAATTCAAGATAAGGTAGGAAAGTCATTACCCTTCCTTAGCCCACAAACCATCTCCAAGCACGCACAACCTAAGCCTAAGTAAAATCTAATAGACGTTGGCCTTAGGGACATCTCGAACTCACTAGGAGATTATCCTAAGAGGGAAGGTGTAGGAATTTGACTCGTACCAAATCAGTGTCTAGGAAGGGGATTGAGGGCCGAAAGCCCGAAGATTGGTGGTTACTTAATTAAGGAACGTCTTTGACGGATAACCTCCCGCCAATCTTGCCTTGACCTGGCTGATTAGCTTGTGGTCAAAGTCTATATTATACCTCCTGTGGACAATCAACCAGTTAGGAGTTGTCTAGGTCAAGGTTACCTTAGACTAGACTTGGTTGTTTTCTCTTCTTGACTATAGGTGAACTTGTTTGTGATTGTGTTTGTGTATGCAAGTGTAGTCAAGAGACCTTAATTCATCTAGGTTAATTAGAAACACATCACCACCCAAGTTCGAAACAAGACCAGATTCGGTTATGGATCGACTGAATCTTTACAGGATAGGTTCTATCCCATTAGAACATCACTTTCATCCTGCATCCAACTTCCATCGGTTGGTGAACATAACTTTGAGCTTAAGCCACAGTTCATCAATACACTCCCTAAGTTCCATGGCTTAGAGTCCGAAGATGCCTATTTCTTCATAAGAGAATTTGAGGAAGTATACTTAATGATGAAAATCCCACACATGCAGATGATGCTATTAGGTTGAGATTTGTCCCATTTGCTCTTAAGGACTTAGCCAATAAATGGCTCTACAGCTTAGCGACCGACTCCATCACATCTTGGGATGGTTTCATCAAGGTCTTCTTGAAGAAATCTATTCAATCTACAAGACCGCTCTCGTTAGGAAAAACATCATGCAGTTCAAGATAGAACCTAGTGAACCATTTTGGAGGTACTTTGAACGCTTCAAAGACCTCTTTGTCCAATGTCCTCATCATGGAATAGAGAAATGGCGACAATGCCAAATTCTTTATGATGGTTTAGACTACTCGACCAAGAGCCTCTTAGAAAGCATGTGCCAAAGGGGATTTTTGCAGAAAGATGAGCATGAAGGATGGGATTTATATGAGAATCGAACTGAAAAGACCATCCAATGGGAACCTACTAGTGAAAGCTCTAGAAATCCAAACTTTATCTCTTCAAAAGGAGGTCTCCATTCAATTGAATCATCCATAGCTAACGAGGCTAAGTTAGCTAACCTAGCAAGAAGACTGGAAGCTCTAGAAACTAAGGAACAAGTCTAGTCAATCAAGTCAGTCCAAACCAATTTCCAACTTTGGTTGTACTTACTGTCAGGCCATGAATCATGTGTTTGAGGAGTGTCCTGTATTTCAAGCTCACCAACACTTTTCTGAACTGATGAATGCGGCCTTTTCAAGGCCGAACAATGATCCTTACGCTCCAACGTACAATCTTGGCTGGAGAAATCACCCAAATTTCTCATGGAGCCAACAAAATAATGACCACCCATGGTCAAACTATGCAAGCTACTTTTATCACTCCAATAATTCTTCCAATCATCAACCTAACTTTTCCAATCACCCTCACAATTCTCCCCACAATTTTTCAAATTATCAACAAAATTTTCCCAACCAAGCTCCACCATCTTCCTTCCAGAATCCTCAACTCGAAAGGAGAATTACTGATTTTGAGAGAAACATGGAAAGGTACATGAAGAACCAAGATTCCCTCATGCAAACAATACAGAGGCTAGAGGGTCAGATGAGTTAGTTAGCCAATCCACAACATGAGAGGAAAAAGGGTACCTTGCCCAGTCAACCAATTATGAATCCTAGGAATTCACAACAAGCTCATTTGGTTGAGGATCAATCACTGAATCAATGTAATGTTTTTCATACATTGAGGTCGGGAAAGAAAGTTGATAACCAAGTGTCAACACCACCTAATCCTAGTCAGCACAATCACACTTCAGCATCCACCTCATCTAATCCCACTCCTCCAAAATTTGATGAATCTGAAAAAGATAAGTTAACCAGCGATGTGCACCAGCCTATAGCACCTTCCCTAATAGGCTGAAAAATAAGCAAAATCCACACATGGATAAGATAATTGAGATCTTTAATCAAGTGAAGATAACTGTGCCACTTCTTGATACCATCCAACAAGTCCCATCTTATGCTAAGTTTCTTAAGGACATGTGCACCAAGAAGAGAAAGACTAATGTACCTAAAAAGGTCTTCTTAGCCACTAACATTAGTGAGCTACTATCGGGTCCGATCCCTGTTAAGTACAAGGATTCAGGTAGTCTAACCATTGCCTACACAATAGGACAAGCCGAGATTAGTCGTGCACTTCTTGACTTGGGGGCAAGTATCAACTTGCTTCCATTCTCAGTTTATCAACAACTCGAGTTGGGCGATCTTAGTCCAACTCGAGTCACTATCCAACTGGCTGACTGTTCAGTAAAAGTACCAAAAGGAGAGATTAATGATGTTCTTATCCGGGTCGGGGAGTTTATTTACCCTATCGATTTCATAGTTCTAGAGACACAACCTGGTCCAACTCCAATCATAGGGCTCAAACTCCTGTTACCCTAGGGCGACCATTTCTTGCTACTGCCAATGCCATCATCAATTGTAGAAATGGGTCCATGAGGTTAACTTTTGGGGGACATGACTAGAGAAGTCAATGTCATCAACCTAGAAAAACAACCTCATAAGATAAGAGATCAAACATTTGAGGTAAACTTTGTTGAAAATAATTGTGATGAAGAGAGTGAAGATATAGAAGATGAGTCGCTGTTTCTTAATGAATTATTTAAGAATAAATGCGATTATCTTGATGAGAAGGCATATGTCAGAGATCCTAATGTTAAAGTACCCTTTAAAAAGGGAAAATTTGATTTGAATATCTTCACTTTCGATAAGCCAACCAATAATGTATCACATGAGAATATAGTTCAAGAACCTCCGATTGACATACTCTTTGAAAATCTCTTCGAAAAAGAACTCATGTGTTTGGATGAACCAACTAGGGATCTTTTGGTTAATTACACTTCTCCAGGGGAAAGTGTTGACCTAAGCTTTGAGGAGATATATGAAACTGAGTTAGAATTCCTAGGCATTCATAGTGAGAAAGTTCCAACTGAGAAGTGTGGTGGTGATCAATTTTGAATAATGAATGTAAAAATGTGAGAAGGAAAACCTAAAGAAGTTGAGACTGGGGAGGAAGAGAGCTAAAATGACAGAAAAATTGGCCTCCCACTATGCCCTATAAAAAGGACCCATTGGAATGGCGGGAAGAGAGCTAGAGGGATAAGACCGAAAAAGATCTAGGTGTAGGAGAAACTTGATATTGTACATATTTTGTATAATATATACACCTCTTTTACATTTCATTTCATGCATGTATACATTTCTTTCATACATTGGGGACAATGCATGAGATAAGTGTGGGGGAGGGTTCTAACATGACTAATAACATGACTAATATAACTTAAAAAAAAATTGTATATATATATAAAAAAAACTTTTTGAAAGGTAAGAATAATATTTTGATATATTTTTGTAAGAAATTAAGTCAATTTTAAGGAATAGGAAAATTATAATTAGAATTTCTATACTTGATCAAAATAAGATGACTTGTTTGATTTTTAGGGTTAGGAGAAAAATTTGTAAAAGTAATTTAGTCTTGATATTTACCTTGATGAAATATGCACACTAAATACACTTACACACTTAGGGTTTAAAAACAAAGACTCTTATGCCTTATAAAAAAAAAAGTATATATGTATAAAAAAATAATAATAATAAACAAATCTAATTATTAATTAGCTAGGTGCTTTGACCTAAGCAAGCCTTGGTATTTATGCAAAATATAATTAGATAAATTTGAAAATATATATATATATAAATCCTCTGATTAAGCTGGGTATTTGTGCCTCATGAAGCATAAGTAATCACGCCTAAAAGGGGTACATTTTATAATAAAACCATGGTTTCGTGGCCTTGTCTGCTCAAGTTTTAAGTCCTTAGGGGTGTTTTCTCACCTGGTGTCGTAAAACTGTCCGGTTTGGGTGTCACCGACTAAAGGCTCGTTACGTGGACAGATTAAAAAGCCTAATGAAATTATGGAATAAATTCCACCAATAAATAAATATAAATAAGGCATAGGAGTTAATGTTAAAGAACCCTTAGTCAAACTTCACAGTCACATGGTGCATACTACTCAGGGTAAATTAATAGACTAGATGAGAAGTACAATTTGACTCCTTACTTTGATTGATGACATGTTTTTGAATAGAGACTGAGTTTTGGAATGAAAATTTTGATATTCATATAACTTATAGATTACTTAAACTCTTACAAATATACTTCAAATATTTTCTCCTTTAAAAATGCTTTTCGAAAATACTAACTTTTTTTTGCTCTTTCTTTATGGATTTTGTGGGTGCAATCCACTGAAAACCCTCACGAGATAAAACTCGTCCTCTAGGGGTAACCTAGAGGTTTAACGGCTTGTTGCACATGCTCAGTGCAATTGAGTGACCTGCGAAAGTGGTCTAATAATTGATTAAGATTAGTTTTGATATTTTGCTCGAGGGCGAGCAAAAGATAAGTGTGGGGATGTGATCGGTCACATATATTGCATACATATTGTCGCATTTTAATGCTTGTTATCTAAATAATCATATTAATAAGTCCTATTGTTCTTTATAAAATACAGGCCCATTGCTAAAGGATAGGCCAGAGAACGAGCCCGAAAGCCCATTTAATTCAGAATAAATTCGAAATCAGGGAATCAGTGCAAATCTTGGCATATCAGAGAAGTTGAAAACTGGTTGAAATGAATCCTCCCAAATCAAGCAGTTGAAGCCAACAAATCAAAGATCGTTTCGTCAAATCAAGGAGCTGAAACAGCAAATCTAACAAGACAAAAGGAAGTATAAAGCCACGCCAACGATCCCTCCACCTGGATGTGGCCAATTGGCCACATCCAGGCCGCGAATTTGTGGCTTGTTGGTGGAGATAAGGGGAGCGTTTGCTCCCCTTATCTCCTCTCTCCCTTCCTCTGAGGTTTTGTCTGTAAAAGCTAGGGTTTTGTACTAAAAATGGAGCGAAGACTAGGATTAGAATTTTTGTTATTTCTTTAAAGATTTAGGCTCTTTGTTAGATAGTGTAAAAGTTATATTTTGTTTTGCAATTTGTAGTTCAGTACAAACACTTGTGAGAGAGAGGAATGAGTGCTTGTAACTTGAAGATTGAAGTGACATCAATACAAAAGTCGAGCTCCATTTTCTTCTACTCATTTTATGGTATGTTTTACTTATTACTTGCATTGTTTCTTATTTTTCATGAGTAGCTAAATCGATTTTCTGGGCTCACTATTGTACCTCTCTCCAATTCTTCTTCTTTTCTGATTTTCATGAAAAAGACCCAATGAATCATTTGCATGCCTAACTTAAAGCTTTCTTCTTGAAAGTGTTCTTGAAGTCACATGAGGATGGGTTTGGATCTTTAAACTCCTACTTCTTTTAAGAATGTTTCTTGAACTATTTTTAGTTCATACTTGCTTCTTCTTCGCTTGATGATTTAACATTCGATTCAAAACGATTTCTTTAAGAAAAGAGTGAACTCTTCCAACCATCTTATGTGCTTTACTTCAAACTTTCTAAAGTCAACCTTAAGTTTTGCCTATGATCAAGTTGAGACACTTAGGATTTCAATAGAAGAATAAACGGTTGAGTAGTGAGATAGTGAGCCCAGATTTTCTTCTTCATTAAAAAGTAAACAGCAAATCACTTTCTAAGCTTTATACAAAATTCACCTTTTCCAAAGCCTTCTTCAAAGTTTCAATTTCTCTTTAATCATCTCCTTCTTTCCATTCTCTTTTCAATTAAAAAATGAGCACAATTCTTTGTTATTAAACGAAACACCAAAAAGCTTTCATCGCATTCCTCCTCGTAGACACGACCCGTTAGCTAAAAGCTACACGGTAAATTTCTTAATTCTTTGATTGTTCTTCCATTTTAGCAACCACACATCTTGGAGACCATCTCAGTTTGTGAGGGCCTCGAGGCATTGCTCCAATTTGCTCATCCTCTTGGAATGTTTGCTCCCGTTCTTTGAGTTATTCTCCTTTTAAGATGAAGATTTTGGGTAGCTCCGTGTTGAAATGCTCTTTACTCTCAGTATTTTTGAAGATGAGCTCTCCCTTCCTTCTGTTTGCCTTTAGACGTCTTAGAAGAAGTTTTACCTATTAGTTTCTTTTTGTCCTTAAGCAGTTATGATAGCATCTGCTTTTGGGTGTTGATAGATTCTTGCTGATTTTGAATCATATCGAATTGTTCCCTTTGAACTCGGGCCTGCTCTTTGAATTGCTTGGCCACCCCTCGAGAGTTCCTGCCATGTAAGCAAAGGCGGTTGTCTCCATACTAGAATTCAAAGATCAGGATTCAATGATGATAGAGTGCTCATCATTCACCTCAATCCCCTAGCCAACAGACTATAGTCGACCGAGGCGATTGTTCCCGTGCAGGTCCGAGTGTGTCGGCAGACCCCTTCATGTTCGACAAGAACATCCCTCAAACCTGGAGACCGATCAGCATCCAACTCCTCTGAACTAACACCAGTTGCTTTCCTTTGGACTTACTTGGTGTAGAACTTGGCTCTACCATGTTTGCAATCACTTCTGGGTACTTAACATCGGAGAATGATTTCTTCTTTCAGGATCGTCATCTCTTGGCTGAGTTTGAAGCCGCCGACAACCGGCTAAAAATCGAAGGTTTATTTATCTGAAAGATGCAATGGAAATCAGAGAGTACTGCTGAGGTAAGTTACTCGCAGTGACATCGAGGGGAGATTTGATGGACGCTCCTCTTCCTTGTCAAGTAGTCCCTCAGGTTCGTTGAGGGAATATCTGAGGAACTAGCCTCAAACCCCTGGGGATGAGGTCTTTTTGCCTTTTTATGTCTATAAGACATGTCATTCTGAATGCGGGTCTTAGTTTCTTTGTTGAAACGCGAACCTCATGTTGTGTTGAAATGCGGTCATCGCGTTTAGAGTTAAAAATGCGAGAGTCACAATCTGAAGCAGGCAGAATGCGGATCTCACATTTTGATGTAGAAACACGAGCTTCTGGCATTGGCTGAGTTTGCCTCAGAACGTGAGTCTCGCGTTTAGGATAAGAATTGTGGGACTCACATTCTGAAGTTGGAAGAACGCGGGCCTCACATTTTGGGGTAGGCAGACACGGGCCTCGTGTTGGACGCGAGCCTCGCGTTGCCTAAGTGGGACGCGGGTGTGAATCTCGCATTTTAAATCTGCAGAACAGATGACTTCTGCAGAATCTTCAATTTGTTGTTGATTGAGTTGGAGCTGCACACAAAAATACAAAATTTCAGAACTTAAGAATAAAGAGTACAAGGTGCTTAATACTACTGTGATAGCAAGTGGCTATGCGGGTCGTGATCCACAAGGAGGGACAAGCGATGGATGTTTTTTGATAAGTTCCCTTTTAGGTTACAAAGAATGGTTAAAATTCTTCTTTTAGCTCTTTAAAGAAAATGAAAAAGAGTTATAGTTAAGTTAGGAAGAAAGTGATAGATAAAGAAGGTGGAGAAAATGGAAGTGGATATGTATAAAGAAATGAAAAAGAATGAAAGAAGTTTGGAAGATTGTGGTGTTGATAATTTACACTAAAATTAAAAGAAAATAAAACCTAAAAGAAAAACTTACCTCCTTTGGTTAATGACTTACCTGGAACCCTTGCATGTTTTACCTTGCTTCGAAGACGATAAACGCATAATCCATAAGATTGAGCTCAGTCCCCATTCGCATTACATTATCAAGATGAACAAGAATGAAATGATACAGAATCTTAAGGAGGAGAACATCATCATGAAATATCGGTGGCACTCACACAAACATGGCTATACTGATGCTTCTAGATTCACTTGGATGCTCATCATAACCAAAAGAAAAAAGTAGAAAGAAGAAGAAGAAAACAAAAGTAAAGACGAACATAAAAAAAAAAGTTACCTTTTATTGCTTGCAGAAATGATGGAAGAAAGGAGGAGTGTACATCAGTGTCACTCTCAACATAGGCCTCTCTCTCTTACTTACATGAATCTTAGTCTAACCTATGCTTACAAAGAAATAAAAATTACATAAAAAGAAAATAAAAACCTACACTAAAAAGAATGAAAACTGGCCTAAAATCATCTCTGCTTGGTCATCTCCTCTTTTGCCTTTGAGATTGCAAGTATTTATAGGAGAAATGTAGAGGTTAGAGGAGTATGAAGATAAGGAAAGCTGGCTATTTCTGAATTTGAATCCTCCTCTTATCTCCAAACTTGATTTGATGTGGATAGTTCTGATCTGCACCTTATTAGCGTATTGTCTGCTAAATATAGCTAATCAAATGACAGAATTAGAAATAATGATCAACTTAAGAGTTGTATCCCTTTAAGTCCTCTTTCTGGATCATCTTGAAACATCAGATATAATTTCTGATAGCTAAAGTTATGATTCAAATACTAAAATGTATCCAGCCAGAATCTGCGTCAAAATTGCTTCATCTCATCTGTTGATCTTCTCTCTATCCATTTATCCCTTTTGATTTGGACTCTGTATTTGACGTTATCCTCGGTTGATCTTTAGCTTTAATCACTTGATTCACCAAAACTGAATTTAACCAACTGGATTTGGGATTATCCTCCTCTAACCAAATGGATCTAGTTAAATCTGAATTTAACTGAATTTATTTAATTTTATCCTCTTTCTCCTCATGATTATCTTCTGAAAAATAAACATTTAAGATAAGAAATTTGGTAGATTTATTAGATGATAATTTGGATATGTAATAAAGAATAATGCAATAAATGTGTACAATCACACCCCCCACACTTATCTTTTGCTCGTCCTCGAGCAAAACAACAAAACTAAAGCAAAGATTATTAGACCACTTTCGCAGGTCACGCGATTGCACTGAGCTTGTGCAACAAGCCGTTAAACTCTAGGTTACCCCTAAAGGATGAGTTTTTGTCTCGTAAGGGTTTTTAGTAGATTGCACCCACAAAATCCATAAAGAAAGAGAAAATGTTAATATTTTGAAAACACATTTTGAAAGAAAAATATTTGAAATATTATTGTAAGATTTAATTAATCTATAAGTTATAGTAAAACAAAAATTTTCATTCCTAAACTTAGTCTCTATTCAAAAATTTCTAATCAATCAAAGTAAGGAGTCAAATTGAGTTTCTCATCTAGTCTATTACTTTACCTTAAGTCATATGCACCTTCGTGACCGTGAAGTTTTAACTAAGGGTTCTTTAACTCTAACTCTTATGACTTATTTATTTATTTTTTTATTTTATTTTTTGTGATATTATTTCTTAGTTCTATTAGGCTTTCTAATCTTCCCATGTAACGAGGCTCTAATCGGTGACTCCCAAACCAAACGGTCTTAGGGCACCGGGTGAGAAAACACCCCAAGGACTAAAGGACTCAAGCAAATAAGGCCTCAAAACTAAGAATTTTATTATATGAACCGCTTTTAGGCGTGAATACTTATGCTTTATTAGGCACAAATACCCAGTTTAATCAGAGAATTTTTATATATATATTTTTCTCAAACTTTTGTAATCATCTTTCGCATAAATAGCAAGGCTTGCTTAGGCCAAAGCACCTAGCTAATCAATAATTAGGTTTGTTTATTTTTTTCTTTTTTTTATAAGACATAAGAATCTTTATTTGAACTCTAAGTGTGTAAGTGTATAAGGTGTGCATGTTTCTTCAAGATAAAGATCAAGACTAAATTACTTTCACGAACTTTCTTCCTATTCTTAGAAATCAAACAAATAATCTTATTTTGACCAAGTATAAGAAATTCTAATTATGATTCTTCTAGTCCTTAAAATTGACTTAATTTCTTACAAAAAATATGTCAAAATATTGTTTCTATTTTCAAAAAGTTTTTAAAAGTAAAGAAAATGTAAAAAAAATTTATATAATAAAAAGAAAACCATTTTTTAATAAAAAGGAAAATCTAAATTATATTAGACCCTCCCCAACACCTACCTCATGCATTATCCTCAATGTATGAATTAATGCATAGATGCATGAAAAAGAAGAAAGGGAAGGAAATATTATCTTAAGGTGGTAGTTCCGGTGGTGGCCTGATTGGTCCATGAAATGCAGCCCAATCGAATTTTCATGGAGTTCGGAGGAACCCACAAGAAATCTCTCTTATATAACCCTAAAATGATGTATATATGACCGATTTTTATTAATTATTTTACCCCATCTAATTTTCAAATTTCATAATTAATTTCGGAGTCAATTTTGTCAACCGCCTTGTCCCAAAATGGAGCGTGAAAAGATAGAATGATTGACTTAGACTTAGGAAGTACGGGAACTAATACCGACTCAGGAAAGTGACTTAAGTAAAGGTTCAGGAGTCGAGATTGGTTCTAGAAGTGGGTCCAAATTAAGAAGTTGAAACTCAAGTCCACATTCATTTTCCCACAATGGAATGTGACTTAATATTGGTGATTCAAGTTCAAGAATGACAGGTGTGAGAATCAAACTAACTCTAAAATATTACTCAAGTTGGGTAACAAAACAGGAGTAAATATTGATTCGGGAATTTGAACTGGATCACAAAATTGAGAATCTAGGTCACATTTCTCATTGAGTTCAATTTCATAAAAATGAGAACTTGCTGATTTGTCAATGGGACTTTTAAAGTATGAAATTAGTCTAGTTCAATATGATGATCATCAAAGATTGGCGATTCAATTTCATTATGAATTGGCACAAGATCCAATGTTGACTCGAGAAAAAGATTGAAATCAGGTGAAGACATCGAGTCATAATTGAATCAGGAAGTAGAATTGAATCACTAAGTTGAGGTTCATAATCATATTCATTCTCAAGTTCAATTTCAGGAAAGGGATAACTTGCAAAACTGTCAATGTCATTTTCAAAATTTGGAGTTTGGGCAAGTTTAAATGATTGCGCTGAAATGGAACCTTGTTTTCCAAAATAACATGACTCTTCGGCTCTAACAGAATGGTTAGCGACATCAGAAATGGTCAAACGGTGAGAACGTAGAGTTTGGACCATCATATCTATGTCATGATTACGAGCGTTTTGAGCCTGAGTCATGGCTTCAAGCATATTTTTATAGTTGATTGGTTCATCGTTTTGTTGCGATTGGACTTGAAAAGATGAAGTGTTATTTTGGAATTGGTGGTGAAATTGTGAGTCCGTCAGATTTTGTGATTGTTGTTTGGACTCACGCATACTCATTTCAAATTGATGGTTTTCTACTTTGGACTGGTGGAACTGAGTATGAATCTTGGAAATATTGTAGACAAGGTGGATAAGGAGGATAAGTTGGTTGAAAATTGGAGTCGGAGAGGTGAATCCCCATTGACTCTGTGAAAAGTTGAAATTATTCTGTAAATTATGGTCATAAGATTGGGGGCATGGGTTTATATTGATTCGGATAAGACCAATCCGGCACACTATGTTGGTTAAAGTTATGATATGTCAGGTTAGTAATATCCAAAAAAGAGGTTGGTGTGTAATATAGATTACCATTAAAATTGAAAAAATTGTTATTATAAGTCATATCACACAAGAATTGTCAAACACAAAAAAAGAAAAAAAAAACAACTAAGCAAATAAATAAAAAAATCTAAACTAAGTTAGGGTAGACCTTTGACCTAGACGACTCCTAACTGGTTAGACCGTCCACGGGAGGTATAATGCAGACTTTGACCATAAGCTAATCAGCCAGGTCAGGGCAGAGATTTGTGGGAGGTATCCGCGCAAAAGCGACGGGCCTAATAAATCCAAACCACCAGCCTTCGGGGTTTCGCCCCTCAATCGCTTTCCTTAGACACTGATTTGGCAGGAGTCAAATTCTGACACCTTCCCCCTTAGGATAATCTCCTAATTGAGTCTGAGATGTCCCTAGGGCCAACGTCTACTCAGTTTTAGTTAGGCTTGGGTTAGTAAGTGAGGAGATTGTTTGTGGGCTAAGAGAGGGTAATGACTTCCCCACCTTATCTTGTTTATAGGACAAGCCCTTAAGATTGATTGTGCAAGGTGTGCAGGAAAAACAAAAGTAACATTCAACAAGCAAAAGTCACTCAAGAATGTTTCCTAAACTATTTGCCATGCAAACGTACCTTTTGCTCCAGAACTCTTCAACAGTAATATAAAATGTAAACGAATTAGACACGTGCCTAAATGTAATGTCTAAACCATTTTTAGCATTTAACAAACATTATTTTACTATTGAGGTTAGAAAGTAAATACAGTGAGACAAATAAGGAAATAGATAGCTACAGATATTAAACTTTGCACTATAGCCAAATTGCAAAAAAAAATACGGGTTAGTAGTTCACTCAGATTGCCACAGGAATGTAGCAAATCTTAGGGCTTCTTGGCTCTGCTTTCTTGAGCAGAGTCCAAGGCCACTTATATGTCCACTGCAGCAAAAATTCCTTGTTGTCAAACCTGTACACCAAGAAAAAAAAGAAAGTTAACCAAAAATGTAAATCTAAAAAGAGAATAACTTACAGTCCCTCCCCGACAACGGCGCCAAAATTTGATTGAGTTGGACCTGCACACAAAAATACAAAATTTTAGAACTTAAGAATAAAGAGTGCAAGGTGCTCAATACTACCGCGATAGCAAGTGGCTATGCGGGTCGTGATCCATAAGGAGGGACTAGCGATGGAAGCTTTTTGATAAGTTCTCTTTTAAGTTACAAAGAATGGTTAAAATTCTTCTTTTAGTTCTTTAAAAGAAAATGAAAAAGAGTTATAGTTAAGTTAGGAAGAAAGTGATAGATAGAGAAGGTGGAGAAAATGAAAGTGGATATGTACAAAGAAATGAAAAAGAGTGAAAGAAATTTGGAAGATTGTGGTGTTGGTAATTTACACTAAAATTAAAAAAAAAAACCTAAAAGAAAAACTTACCTTCTTTGGTTGATGACTTACCTGGAACCCTTGTTGTTTTACCTTACTTCGGAGGCGATCAACGCATAATCCATAAGATCGAGCTCAGTCCCCATTCGCATTACATCATCAAGATGAACAAGAATGAAATGATACGGAATCTTGAGGAGGAGAACATCATCATGAAATATCGGTGGCACTCACACAAACATGGTTATACTGATGCTTCTAGATTCACTTGAATGCTCATCATAACCAAAAGAGGAAAAGTAGAAAGAAGAAGAAGAAAACAAAAGTAAAGACGAACATAAAATAAAAGTTACCTTTATTGCTTGCAGAAATGATGGAAGAAAGGAGGAGGGTATGTCGGTGTCACTCTCCACATAAGCTTCTCTCTTACTTACATGAATCTCAGTCTAACCTATGCTTACAAAGAAAAAAAATTACATAAAAAGAAAATAAAAACTTACACTAAAAAAAATGAAAACTGGCCTAAAATCTATCTCTGCTTGGTCTTCTCCTCTTTTGCCTTTGAGATTACAGATATTTATAGGAGAGATGCAGAGGTTAGAGGAGTATGAAGATAAGAAAAGCTGGCTATTTTTGAATTTGAATCCTCCTTTTATTTCCAAACTTGATTTGATGTAGATATTCCGTTCTGATCTGCACCTTATTGGCGTATTGTTTGCTAAATACAGATAACCAAATGACAGAAATAGAAATAATGATCAACTTAAGAGTTGTAGCGCTTTAAGTCCTCTTTCTGGATCATCTTGAATCATCAGATATGAGTTCTGGTAGCTAAAGTTATGATTCAAATACTGAAATGTATCCAGCCAGAATCTGAGTCAAAATTGCTTCATATCATCTGTTGATCTTCTCTCTATCCATTTATCCCTTTTGATTTGGACTCTGTATTTGACGTTATCCTCGGTTGATCTTTAGCTTTAACCACTTGATTCACCAAAAACTGAATTTAACCAACTAGATTTGGGATCATCCTCCTCTAACCAAATAGATCTAGTTAAATCTAAATTTAACTGATATTTATCTAATTTTATCCTCTTTCTCCCCATGATTATCTTCTGCAAAATAAACATTTAAGACAAGAAATTTAGCAGATTTATTACATGATAAATATGGATTTGTAATAAAGAATAATGCAATAAATGTGTGCAATCAGTTGTCGACGAGTGCAACGCCTTCGTCGATGTTCAACATTCTGGTTGAGTCACTGGGGTTGTTGGGAACCCTCGGCAACCTAGAATTGTAGAGTTTGGAGAGGAGAAGGATGGCGGAATTGATCTTCAGCAGCATCACTTTGATCGTGTGCTGACTCACTGGCCCTACGGGTCTCTTAAGAGACGTTGACGCGGGATGCATAGGCTGCACGAGAGGTTTTCAGAACCTTTTTAGAAGTGGCACCTCTTGCACTGTGAGCAGTGGTGCGGGCCAATTTAGGAGTAATCTCCGAAGAGATTCACAAGCGAGTCTCTGAAGAGATTTTGTGGTATTGCCAATAGCAAAGCCTGAGAAAAGGAATTTCTCGAACTTTCCTTGATCGAATTCAACGACAAGGGATTCCACTGTCTTGCCAAGAAGCTGGACATCAACTTGCGTCATGACATTCTTATCAGTAGAGAAAGCAGTTCCCAGCGGAGTCGTGATATTTTGTTTAGTCAAAAAAGTATACTCGATGTAAAGTTTCTTTAAGTGGCTGAAAAGTTACAGCAGACTAATTCTGATTACAAAAGAGAGGGAAAGGGATGATTCTCCCCTTTGTTTAAGGTTGGGTTCTTCGTGTAGAGAGTGATTCTTGTTTTCCTTTAACCGTCGAATGCCAAGCTTCTCTTCAGAACACTCTCAAAAATCAATCAGGAGGGAGATTTGTTTTAACACACTAAATTTTTAGAGTCCATTGATTACTCCTTTTCTCTCTCTTTGAAAAAGTAAGAGGAAAAACAAGGAGCTTTTAGCTTGAGAATTCCAAGCTCTCAATCCTCTAAATTTTCTTCCCCTTTTTCTTCTCAGACCCCCTTTTTATAGCTCCTCAGGCTAGTTGTAGGGAGTTATAGGGGTATTATTGTCCCCTAAAATCACTCCAATATAGAGATTAACTCCCCATTACGTGGGGATCTAATTGACCCAGTAATGGGGATCAGTTATAATAGAACCGCGGGTCTCACGTTGGACAGAGATCTCGCATTTCTTGTTGAAGACGCGGATGTCTCAGCTGGAACGTGGAGTTGCTCAGACCCGTATTTGAATCATTGCACGGAGTTGCTCAGACTCGTGTCTGAAGCATGGTGCGGAGTTTCTCAGACCCCTATGGGACACGGAGTTACTCAGACCCGCGTGAGACGCGAAGTTGCTTAGACCCGCGTTTGAAGTCTCTGTTTTTCCTTTGGACGCGAGGTCTGCATTTAGTTGAAATGTAACCTTCGTGTTAAAGTGAGGCACGCGTCTGATGGCTTGTCCTTAGTGATTTTTAAATAGCCTATAGTGGTTCTGTGTAAATCACCAAGAGAGGGGTGAATAGGTGTTGGATATAGGATGATGGCAAATAATATGGAATTAAAATAATTCTAGCTAACTAGCAAGTATCAATCTCAACAGAAGTAAAAATAGCACAAGATTATAGATTGCAATATGAAATTAAACATTAGAAACATAAAATAGTAAAGAATGAGTCAGAGTTAGAGAGAGTGAGAGAAATCAATCACAAACACAGATGATTTGTTTCGAGATTTGAGCAACTTGCTCTACGTCCCCGCTTTCACCACAATGAAGGATTCCTACTATAATTCAATCTTGCAAAATCGCTTCTCTACACATTCTCATAAGTACAAATTAGAGCTGCAAGTCCTCTCACTCGGTGCCGCAACATCTAATAACGATGAACTCACAAGCTCATATTGAGGCCAACCTCTACAACACTTCTCAATACAACGAAAGATGTGACTTTTCTAGATCGCCAAAGTAGGCTCACAACACAATCCTATAACCAAGAACGGAACAAGTAGTTCTGAGATTATGGTGAGAAAAGCTTTGAAATTAGTGGAGTTGGGAATCAAAGTAATAGAGATTTGTATGAAAATCACCTAGAGGGGGGTGAATAGGTGATGATGCTAATCAAAGAGCAATTTAAAAATTATGATGCAAATGTAATGCAACAATCTCCCAAAACAAGACTAAGAGCCGAATTCCCTATTAGGGCTCTGAACTCCTTCCTCCGGCTTTCTCGTAAAATGAGTTAGAGGTGCGCAATGCAACCTTGTTGTATGGGATAATGATTGACAATATGAATGAAAATGAATATGACAATGACAATCTCAAGCAATAAGTAATGACAAGGAAAAGTAAACCAATCGCAAACACAAAGATATGTTATCGAGGTTCGAGCACCCAGCTCTACTCCCCGCCTTCCCCAGAAGGATTCTAGCTACTTCCACTATCACAAAGATCACAAATACAATGGAGTACCCAACTCCACAATCTCAAGTACAAGGAATTTCTGAGTAGTCAAAAGACCACAAACTCTCTCTTTCAATTGTCTCTTCCCTTACAAAAGGTCCTTAGAGAACAATGAGTAGGAATGAAGCTCTTGTGTGCAAGGAGAAAAGAAAATGAAATCAGAGAGTTCTTGAAAACACTTCAGAAAATGAGAGAGAATTTCAGCACAAAAACCAAAAACCAAGCTCTTTTGAATGCCTTAAAATTTTGAATTTTTCTTGTAATAATTAGGTGAACCAATCTCTCCCCAAACACCCCTATTTATAGGGGAGGGCTAGGGTTAGAAGATAAAACATTTTTAAGGCTAATCAGAATGTATTATACCCAAAACTGGTCATTTAAACTCACTTAAGTGAGAAAAAGACAAAAATAAACAGCTCAGAAAAAATGCCGTTACTGTACAAACGGCTCTGTCGGTCGACCGGTCGGTCGACCGCAAGTTCAAAAATGTGACCGTTGCAGGCCAGCGGTCGACCGCCCGGTCGACCCAATCTAACCGAGAGCAAAGTTGCTTACAGTCGGTCGACCGGTCGGTCGACCGATACAACGTGCACACAGATACGTGCACAGCCAGAGCCACGGTCGACTGGGACGATCGACCGGCCAAACCTGTCATAGGTCCGGTCGACCGTTCGGTTGACTGGCCCAGGTCAAAAATCAGGATTTTGAAGAGAAAATAAAAGGGGATTTTGATTTTGATAAAAATAGTTTTGAACATAGATTTGTATAAAACACAAATATATATCTGTAGGCCAAATCTTGTAAACAAAATGTTTTTGTATAAATTATAAGAAAACATTTTGGAATAAACATGTGCGCAAAAACGTGTGTGATAGAGCTTCAAACCTATCCACTATTCTTTAATAAGCTATAAAACTAAAAATACAATGATTAAATACTCTCTGAGCAATCTTCAAGTCTTTGAGCCATCCATGCTTTGCTTGTGCCTTCTCTTCTATGATCCTTCCTTGATTGTGCAATTTGCCTTCCTTGCTATGTGAAACTTAGAAGTTCTTGCAAAAGCTAAGCCAATGGTCTCCAAACATGGTACAAAACCTGAAACTTATCTTGAACAAATTCATTAGTACCAAATAGCTCTTATTTGGTTTGTCATCATCAAAACACAAAACAAGAGAGTGTAACCTCTTGGGCCAACAATCTCCCCCTTTTTGATGATGACAAAACAAATAGGCTATAGACAAAAATATGGGGGAGGAGAAGACTCCCCCTCAAATTATGCTATATATAAAAAAAACACAAGAATTTATTAAAAACACAAAACATACTCTTGATGCCAATTGAAACCAAATTGAAACAATACCAATAAAACACAAAATACAAGAGTTCTCAAAGTCATAAACATAAGACTCATAACAAAAACTCATAAAACCAAAACATATAAATTCATATGGAACCAAGACCAAATGAACTTATTTTTGTCCCATGTAAACTTATTCTTCCCCTTTTTGTCATACATCAAAAAGGGTTATGAAAACATGTTTAATCAATAACACAAACATTAAGTTCTCCACAAATAAATGAAAATCTAGCAAAATCAAGTGGTTTAGTGAAAATATCGGCTAGTTGTAAATCCGTGGAAACATAATCAATATCTATATCTCCTTTCTCAAAGTGATCTCTAAGAAAGTGATATCTAATCTCAATGTGCTTGGTCTTACTATGTTGATTTGCATTCTTAGTCATGTGTATAGTACTAGTATTATCACAAAATTTTTTTATATGATCAAAATGCAAATCAAAATCAAGGAGAGTATGTTTCATCCAAAGGACTTGTGCACAACAAGCCCCTGCGGCAACATACTCCGCCTCGGCGGTTGAGAGTGATACGAAATTTTGTTTCCTAGAGGACCATGAAACAAGACAATTACCAAGAAATTGACATGTCCCACTAGTACTCTTTCTATCTACTCTACAACCCGCATAGTCGGCATCCGAATAACTCGTCATTGAGAAATCTCCGGTTTTCGGATACCATAGACCCACCCAATAGTGCCCTTAATATAACGAATAATGCGTTTTACCGCAATAAGATGGGACTCTTTAGGACACGATTGAAATCTAGCACAAAGACACACACTAAACATGATATCCGGCCTACTTGCCGTTAAATATAAAAGACTTCCTATCATGCTTCTATATAATTTAATATCAACATTTTTATCTTGGTCATCTTTATCAAGCTTGGTTGTAGTTGCCATGGGAGTGTTGCAAGTCTTTGAGCCTTCAAGTCCAAACTTCTTTACAAGTTCCTTTGCATACTTGGCTTGACTTATGAACGTCCCGTTTTGCAATTGCTTGATTTGGAGTCTAAGGAAGAAATTGAGCTCACCCATTGAAGACATTTCAAACTCAAGTTGCATTACCTTTTCAAAATCCTTGCACAAAAGCTCATTAGTAGAACCAAAAATTATATCATCAATATAATTTGCACAATTAATATATCATTATCAACATGCTTAGTGAATAGAGTAGTGTCTACTTTGCCTTTAATAAAATCATTTGAAATGAGAAAACTAGAAAGCCTTTCATACCAAGCTCTTGGAGCTTGTTTCAATCCATACAAAGCTTTATCAAGTTTAAAAACAAAATCGGGATGAACATGATCAATAAAACCGGGAGGTTGAGAAACATAAACTTCTTCATTAATAAAACCATTCAAAAATGTACTTTTCACATCCATTTGAAAAAGTTTAAAATTTTTGAAAGATGCAAAAGATAGTGTCATCCGTATGGCTTCAAGCCGTGCTACGGGTGCAAAGGTCTCCTCAAAGTCAATTCCTTCAACTTGAGTGTAACCTTGGGCACTAACCTAGCTTTATTCCTAATGACATTTCCGGACTCATCCATCTTTTTTCTAAAGATCCACTTAGTACCAATTATTGGTCTATCGTGGGTTTAGGAACAAGGTGCCAAACTTGGTTGCGCTCAAATTGATTGAGTTCCTCTTGCATGGCAAGCAACCAATATGGGTCCGTCTCGGCTTCGAGAATGCCTTTGGGTTCAAAATGAGAAATGAAAGCAAAGTTACCACATAGGTCATGGAGTTTGGAGCGCGTTGTGACTCCTTTAGATGCATCACCCAAGATGAGCTCCTTAGGATGATTTGTAGCGTATCTCCAAGCTTTAGGAAGTGGTTGAGAGCTTTCCTCTATCCTCTTGAACATCACAAATAGATTCTTGCATATCTTCTTGAGCGGGTGAGTCCTTCAAGGATAGTCTCTCCATGTCTTCACCTAATGGTTCAATCTCTACAACATTCTCAATAACCACATTAGATTCTTCAAATTTAACATGCATGGATTCTTCAATGGTACGAGAAGATCTAATGAATACTCTATAAGCTTTACTAGTTGTAGAATATCCAACAAAAATAGCTTCATAAGCCTTAGCATCAAATTTACCCAAATTCTCTTTAATATTCAAAACAAAACACTTGCATCCAAAAACTTTGAAATAAGCAACATTAGGTTTTCTAGAATGATACATTTCAAAAGATGTTTTGGAAGAATTTTTACACAAATAAATATGGTTAGATATATAGCATGCGGTGTTTACGGCCTCGGCCCATAAATATTGAGGGAGGTCGTATTCACTTATCATTGTCCTAGCCATCTCTTGAAGTGTTCTATTTTTCCTTTCTACAACTCCATTTTGTTGTGAAGTTCTAGGACAAGACATTTCATGCTTAATTCCCTTTTCATCACAATAAGTCATGAAGAGTTGGTTTACAAACTCACCACCTCTATCACTTCTTATTTTCAAAATCGGAAAACCTTTTTCTTTTTCAACCCTTTTTCGAAAAATCTTAAAATGAGAAAAGGTTTGATCTTTGTGTTCCAAAAAGAAAACCCAAGTGAAACGGGAAAAATCATCAACCAAAACATATGCATATCTACTACCATTTAAACTCTTAGTTTTAGTAGGTCCAAAAAGATCCATATGAATTAATTCTAAAGGCCTAATTGACATGATATCCTTAATTGGTTTGAAGGAAGACTTGGTTTGTTTCCCAAGTTGGCACGCGCCACAAATGCGGTCTTTCTCAAACTTCAAGTAAAGAATACCCTTCACCAATTCCTTTGAATTAATCCTAGAAAGATGTTCAAAAGAAGCATGTCCTAATCTTCTATGCCAAAGCCAAGAATTTTCATCAAAAGCATTCAAGCATTTAGTAGAACACTCAATATTAAGCATGTCAATGATATAAACATTATCATCACGAAAACCGGTAAGAATACAATCATTTGTTTTAATATCAAAAATCTTGCAAGAACAATCATCAAAAATAACTTTAAGTCCACGATCACAAAATTGACTAATGCTAAGCAAATTATGTTTCAAACCTTCAACTAAAACAACATTCTTAATAATAGGAGATGCACCAATTTGAATGTTACCTATACCGATGATAGTCCCTTTGGAGTCATCCCCGAAGGTGACGGAGCCACCTTCCATGTACCTTGATAGGGTTGTAAAGTTGTCGATATCCCACGTCATGTGTCTTGAACAACCACTATCAAGGTACCACCGCTCCCTACGTCTTGGAGCCTTGGTGTGTACCTACATCAAACAATTTAGGACTTGATTTTGGTACCCACATTTTCTTGGGTCCTTGAGGGTTAGAGCCATGAACCCAAACAAGATTATTGGATCTATTTAATTGATCATAACAAAACTTAGCTAAATGTCCATTTTTACCACAATATGTGCATCTATATACTCTACCATATTTAAAAGCATAATGGGTGTGTGATTTGTGAGCATGAGCTTTGTGAGCATGAGCATGAGAAGTGTTAGGTGTAGTGTGAGCATGAGAAATCTTAGCATGTGATGTGTGCTTTTTAGAAATTTTTTCCTCAAGTTTCTTAGTGTTAAAAGCACAATCTTTCAAAACTTTCTCGAAATCAACCATTTTGATTTTTAAAGAAGAAATTTCTTTTTCATCAACAATAGGAAATTTAGCCTTACAAGAAACCTTGTAGGCATTAAACTCATTTTGAATAGAAGTGAGATTAGAAGAAATGTCATCCTTTTCTTTAGAAACCATAGCAAGTTGATTTTTGAGAAAAGCAACTTCTTTTTGCAATTTAAAGCATTCAATTTTCTTGTTATCATAAGTTTCAGAAAGTTCAACAAAAGCATGTACAAGAACTTCCTTACTTAATTCATCATCTTCATCATCAAGGGGTTGAGGGGTTACCTTAGGTGTGTTTGCCATGAAACACATATTTGCTACATCCGCCTCTTCCTCGGACTCACTTTCCGAATCCCAAGTTGCCTTGTACGCTTTCTTTTCTTCCAATTTCTTTGGCTTGAAGGAGGAGGTCATCTTCTTCTTGAACTCCGGGCAATCCGCCATGATGTGTCCGGGCTTTCGGCAATTGTAGCATATAATTTTCCTCTCCTCTTTGCCTTCAAATTTTCTCCGGAAGTTGAGCTTGTTCCTCCGGTACATCCTTTTGACATTTCGCACAAGGAGGGAGAGCTCCTCATCTTCTTCTTCATCTTCTTCATCGTCTTCAAGAGTGGATGAAGACTTGAAAGCTAAGGACTTCTTCTTTGTTGGAGCGGCCTCTTCTCTTGCTTTCTTCTCCATCTCATGGGTCTTTAGGTTCCCAATGAGACTAATGATGTCCATCTCATCTTTGTCGTTCAATTCCTTCAAGGTGGTGGCCTTTATCTCCCAAGATGGAGGAAGAGCCCAAATCACTTTGCGCACCTTTTGATCGTTGGAGATGACGTCACCTAAGGAAGAAAGACCATTGGTGATTTTAGTGAATCTAGTAATCATACAATCAATAGATTCATCATCAAGCATTTTAAATGATTCATATTGAGACCTCAAAAGATCTATCTTAGCTCTCTTGACTTGTGAAGTCCCTTCATGTGTGACCAATAAGTGTTGCCAAATCTCATAGGCGGATTGGCAATGAATTACCCGTGTAAGGTCATCCTCATTCAAGGCGGTTAAAAGGGAGTTTTGGGCCTTGGAGTTAGCCTCATATTCTCTAAAGTTGAAGTCGGTCCATGTGCTCTCATCACTATCGGGTGCTACATAGGGTTTGGTCAAGGACTTAGCCACTAAACTACCTAATGATTGCAAAAAGATAGTCATCCTAACCTTCCAAATAGGGAAGTTGAGTCCATCAAATTTAGGTGGGGATTTAATGTTATCGGCATGTTTACTAGTGATGAATGAATGAAATGAGAAATGTTGATTAGCAAATTTAAGGATCTCTCTATGGATGTTAAGCCAAAACCTAGAGTCCAAGCTCTGATACCAATTGAAAATCACCTAGGGGGGGTGAATAGGTGATGATGCTAATCAAAGAGCAATTTAAAAATTATTATGCAAATGTAATGCAACAATCTCCCAAAACAAGACTAAGAGCCGAATTCCCTATTAAGGGCTCTGAACTCCTTCCTCCGGCTTTCTCGTAAAATGAGTTAGAGGTGCGCAATGCAACCTTGTTGTATGGGATAATGATTGACAATATGAATGAAAATGAATATGGCAATGACAATCTCAAGCAATAAGTAATGACAAGGAAAAGTAAACCAATCGCAAACACAAAGATATGTTATCGAGGTTCGAGCACCCAGCTCTACTCCCCGCCTTCCCCAGAAGGATTCTAGCTACTTCCACTATCACAAAGATCATAAATACAATGGAGTACCCAACTCCACAATCTCAAGTACAAGGAATTTCTGAGTAGTCAAAAGACCACAAACTCTCTCTTTCAATTGTCTCTTCCCTTACAAAAGGTCCTTAGAGAACAATGAGTAGGAATGAAGCTCTTGTGTGCAAGGAGAAAAGAAAATGAAATCAGAGAGTTCTTAAAAACACTTCAGAAAATGAGAGAGAATTTCAGCACAAAAACCAAAACCAAGCTCTTTTGAATGCCTTAAACTTTTGAATTTTCTTGTAATAATTAGGTGAACCAATCTCTCCCCAAACATCCCTATTTATAGGAGAGGGCTAGGGTTAGAAGATAAAACATTTTAAGGCTAATCAGAATGTATTATACCCAAAACAGGTCATTTAAACTCACTTAAGTGAGAAAAAGACAAAAATAAACCGCTCAGAAAAAAATGCCCGTTACTGTACAAACGGCTCTGTCGGTCGACCGCAAGTTCAAAAATGTGACCGTTGCAGGCCAGCGGTTGACCGCCCGGTCGACCCAATCTAACCGAGAGCAAAGTTGCTTACAGTCGGTCGACCGGTCGGTCGATCGATACAACGTGCACACAGATACGTGCACAGCCAGAGCCACGGTCGACTGGGACGGTCAACCGGCCAAACCTGTCATAGGTCCGGTCGACCGTTCGGTCGACTGGCCCAGATCAAAAATCAGGATTTTGAAGAGAAAATAAAAGGGGACTTTGATTTTGATAAAAATAGTTTTGAACATAGATTTGTTTAAAACACAAATATATATCTGTAGGCCAAATCTTGTAAACAAAATGTTTTGTATAAATTATAAGAAAACATTTTGGAATAAACATGTGCGCAAAAACGTGTGTGATAGAGCTTCAAACCTATCCACTATTCTTTAACAAGCTATAAAACTAAAAATACAATGATTAAATACTCTCTGAGCAATCTTCAAGTCTTTGAGCCATCCAATGCTTTGCTTGTGCCTTCTCTTCTATGATCCTTCCATGATTGTGCAATTTACCTTCCTTGCTATGTGAAACTTAGAAGTTCTTGCAAAAGCTAAGCCAATGGTCTCCAAACATGGTACAAAACCTGAAACTTATCTTGAACAAATTCATTGGTACCAAATAGCTCTTATTTGGTTTGTCATCATCAAAACACAAAACAAGAGAGTGTAACCTCTTGGGCCAACATTGTATTGGGCTTTGTTTTGAAAAACTTCTCTTTTGAAGAAAATTTTGAGTATAAATCTTAGGCAATCAATAACTATGTATATTCTTAATGGTCTATACGGTTCTATTTATAGGAAATCAAAATACCAGAGAGAAACCCCATATAACCATTTTGAATTGGCCATTAACCAAAAAGTTAATCATATAGCCGTTATGGACAAATGCTGCCAAAATAGGCGCGTCAATCGATTGCCCGGTCGACTACCAACGATCATATATTGACCGTTAGGAAAATCGACTGAAAAAACAGAGTGCAATTGGCTTACAGTCGGTCGAAAGGTCAGTCGATTGAGATGCACAATGATATTTGTGCACATCGGTCGATGGTCCGGTCGACCGTCCGGTTGACTGACCCAAGACAGAAAAACAATTTTAAATTACACTTGAAATTTTGTTTTATTTTGACAAATAATTTTCAACAGAGGAATACAAAATATAGTTCATGGGATATCATGAAATCAAAAAACTGTGAAATCATAGATCAACACAAAATTTAGGAGGTAGAACTAATATTTTGTAGCAAATGAACTTTCTTTTGAATAAAAGATATTTTCCAAAAGCCATTTAAACAAAAAACATTTTGTAGCTATTTGAAATCATTTTCAAAACTATGGAAGCAAAAATTTAGAGAATATTTGTGTGTGTGTGTGTGCGCATGCGTGCGTGTGTCAATCTCATGAGCTAACTATATCACCTACTTTTAATTTTAACAGACTAAAATCTTACATTTAAAATACAAGAAAAATTGCTTTTCTTGAAAGCTACTTCTTGCAAAATGAATCCTTTAGCGCTTGACCCTTAGTATGAGTTCCACGACTCGATCTTGGGTGCTTGGCTCTAGGATCACCATCTTGAGGGCTTTAGTCTTTATGGAGAAGCTAAATTCATTATGAAATCAATCTTGTTTTCTTTGAAACTTATATAGATTTAAAATGTTAGAATAAATAACTACATGGGATTATCATCATCAAAATTAGGGAAAATGACCTTTGGGTCAATATTTTGATTGTAGTTTGATTGGTCCAAGTATTGCTGCCCAATCTAATGAATGCAGGAACCCACCTTTGACCTCTAACCTGTTAAAATTTTTATAACACCCGAATTGAATAGGATCTTGCAAGATCTTATCATGACACTTATCCCAGTTAAATGACCAATCTTGGTAAATCATCATTGTTTTCCATTGAGGAGAAATGTGGGAAAACTTTACAAAATTCGAAGAGATATACCATTAAAAATGAAAATTTACAAGTTTCTTTTCTTGAGATTCTGGGGAAGTGTGCCGATGAAAGTCTAGTCAGCGCGTGACCACTTTGTTTCATTGATGATGCGAGTGATCGAGTCTTCAGGTCTTCTGCTTAGAAATTTCCTTCTCGCCTGGTTTCAGAAATCCTTCGATTGAGGAAGATCTTAAGGGTATTAACACCCTGAAAAAGAACTAAAGTTCCCTGAAGAAGCTCAGAAGCTAAAGATTGATCTTTTGTGAAAATTCTAACCTCTCATGCCAGGAAAATAAGACCTTCTCCCCGATTTTTCCATCCTTAGTCCAGAAAAAATTAGCTCTGAGCCCCTCCTTGCAATGGGCTATTTATAGGTTTATGGGGTGTACTGCTCCCCTAAAAATCAGCAAAGTGTGTTAGTTTAGCTTCACAGTTGAAGTTAGAGTAGCTTCGCTGTGAAGCTAGAAACCCACATGCGAAGCTAGAAACCCACATGCGAAGCTAATTAGCCAGCTAGCTTGGGGTTGTTACATCAATCCCCTGATTTATTCCATTAAGTGAGGTATTTATCTTGATCTTCTCCAACTAATTAAGGAGTAAAAAAGATCACGAAAATTAACTACCCAAAGTGATATTATCACATTAATCTCATGTTGAGATTTTTAAATGGTCAAAAATAATCATAAAAGCCCGCAACAGAGCTAAGCTTCTTGCGAAGCTGAGAGATGAGCCCACAACGGAGCTAAAAAGAGCTTGCAGCGATGTTAGAAAAGAGTTTACATTGAAGCGAAAAGATAGCTCTTTGATAGAGCTGAGGTTTAGCTTCAGAAGCGAAGCTAAGAAATGATCCCACGGTGGAGCTACTCTAAGCTTACAGTGAAGCTAGAGCTGAGCTTGCAGCAAAGCTAAATGTTAGCCTCTTGAGCTTCTTCAGAAGGCAATTCTTGGTTCACTGTCTGCTTCACTGGATCAGTGGAGTTCAAGTCACTGGTTTATTCATCAGGGATGAACAAGTCTTCAGCCCGTCTGTGACTTATCTTTTAGAAGTATCAACAAGTTTACACATCATTCGGACCTGTTGAGAGCTGCCACAGAGTTTATTTTTTTATAGTGTCAACAAAACCCCCTTCAAAGTTTCATGAATCCGTAATGAATTGATACAGAATCCAAAATATTTTGAACCTAAAACTGTGACCTAAATTTCGACATTGCTTAGGCCCATTAGATTAGTTGCAAATGTGCATTAAACTAGGTAACCAGATTGGTTTAACCTAGAAACTCTATGAGGAGTGAGCTTCACGGGAAGCTAATGGATGAGCTCTCAGTAGGGTTAAACTAAAGCTTCAGGCGAAGCTAACAATTAAGCTTGCAACGGAGTTAGAATAAAGCTTCATGCAAAGCTACTGATGAGCTCACAACGGAGCTAAAAATAAAGTTTCATGGAATCTGAAGATGGCGTCTGGTTTAGCTTCGCTGTTCAAATTTTTGAACCTCCAACCGTCATTTTAAATTAATTTGAAATGACAGCTTTACACTCCTTTTGAGGATGTGAAGCTAAAAGACATTCAATAAAAAGCCAACTTTGCTGAAATTTCAGAGAAGCTAACTTCTCTTCTCATCTTCGAGATTTTTCAGAGATCAAACATCTTTTCATCTTCTTCGTTGGGTATCTCTAAGACCTTTCATGAGTTCTAATGGCCACGCAGGGAAAGAGGTTGCTATCTCTACGGCGGCGCCACCTCCTACAGCCATCGAATGGCCCATTGCGGGTAGGGATTTCCCTCTTTCCTCAAAGATTTTAGATCTCTTTTGAAGGAAAATTTTGGCTACTTCTTGGTGAATCCATCCCGATTCACCATGATCTGATGATCTCTGGGAGTTGAACTCCCTTAATTTTGATTTTATCAAATTTTAGGGAATTTAATTCCCTTTTAATTTCGTAGAACCAAATCAAAAATTGAAAGGTTTCTTTCTCAAGCTTCCATGCGAAGCTAACTCTTAGGGCTTATTGCATGTCGTCAAGAGGCAGAATGTGAAGTTGAGCTTCGGAGCGAAGCTGAGCTTCAAAGCGAACCTGAGCATCAAAGCGAACCTGATTGGAGGACTTTGAGTCCTTTGAATTCTTTTAGGCACAAGCGCTTTTTAGGCATCCCAACGAAGCTAGCCCTTTGGGCCTTTTGCACTTTGCCTCTGTGCAATACGAAGCTTCATCACAGAGCGATGTCAGCTTCGCTCGAGGAGTGAAGCTATAACTTGAGCACTTTTTTTTTCTCTTTTTTCTAAAGACTAACATGTTTATTCTCATTTGTTTTGCAGTGCTTTATGCTCCTGGTCCGTCGAACAGCTTGTTCGGGTCTATCAAGAGGATGGATGGGAACATCTGCTTCCAGTTCCGAAGGCAAGTGTCGCTCTTTATTGAAGGGAGTACTTAGTAGAGGAATGCACTTATTCTAGGTGGAGATGAATGAACCCTCCGCATCATTATCTCCATTGCCATGCTAGAGAGGAAAAATCTGAAAGTCTACCAAAAACTAGAGTTCACATTTTGAGATGCAGCCCTCGGTACTGACCAGCAACTACTTATCAAGGAAGGGCAATCGGTCTATACCCTGAATGGAAACCGATACTATCTCCCAGAGAGCAAGCGCCACTTTCCCCTGACATTCTTTCAATCAGTCACGATGCCAAGAACGTTGAGGTGGATTGTGAGTCGGTGTAGAGAATCGGTGCACGTGGGGGTCCTAACCCTGAGTGGTTTCACCAGATGTGGCGCTTCCGGTAGCCTCATCGGTCTATACCCAGGCAACATTGGTCGTGAAGTGCTAGTGGGGGAAAATCCTGCCCATGTCTCGACCTTCTTGAATCAGTTTGTGAAGGTGGTAGGCAATTATCTGATTACAGATTTTCAGACACCGAGGTGGGTGTGCTCCTTAAAATAGCAGTGGTGAAGCAGTCTCACTTTGCATGTGTTGGAGGTATTCAAAGATGATTTGAAGCGGTTGGAGCTCCACAAAGCTATCAGAGCTACGTGCTTTGGGATGAACATCAGCATCAACATCCCTACCTTTTACACCTTCTTGTAGATGTATTGCCCGGCGTCAGGCACGTTCTTCACACCCGTAGGCGAGCTGGGGATGTCGCTTCACGAGATGTGGACAGTGTCCAATCTCCCTATTGGTTCCAAGCCATACGACAAGTATTTCCCATTCGATGAGGAGTTGGCGCGGCTAGAGAAGAATGAACTAGCCCTGTACGAGAAGTATAGAGAATTTATGTGCCACTACTACATTTGCCTTGACCTCTACCCTAGTCGCGGGAATGTTAATAGTTTGAAGTCTTGGGTGGAATATTTATTCACGGTCGTGGACGGGCCCCTTGAAAATCTCTGGACCCTGGTATTAGACAAGCAGATTGCGAGAGTCATGAAGGTGAAAAATCATGAAGACATTATTCTGGAGGAAGACGACAGTGAATATGAGTGAGAAGATACTTTTTTAAGTTTTCATCGCCAGGCTTCAAGACTAGTATCCCGACAAGCGCTGTTGGCTGGCTACCTATCAGCCTAGCTAAAAAGATGTGTGATCCCATCGTCACCCCATGACGGCATTACGTGCTTGATGATCCTCTGACCATTCAGCTAGTGCATAGACACTCGCTCAGTCTGTTACATGCTATGGTCTGCCATATTCAGAATTAGCTCAGGACACTGATGGAGCAGTTCTACAGCAAGGTGACCACCACCAGAGCAGGCAAAGAACTTATCTTTCCATGTGACAGGCCTTCTTTGAGAGTAAAGATGTTGTACGCATACTTAATGGCTTGGTTTGCTCTTCATTACCTGGTCCTGATCCAACCGGAGAAGAAGCACCAGAAGGTGTCCGCTTTGCCCAACTACACCGCTTCGAGAACTTTCAGTTGGAGGGAAAATTTTGGTGGGGATCCTAAGACTGGCTGAGTGCCTAGACTCGTACAGCCTCTTTTGATGTTTCTCTCATATCCCAGGCACAGAATATGGCAAGCAATTTAGCAACATTGGAGCCGAATGCTCTTCGCTATGAGAAGATACCTTCAAGTAGTTCAGGCCTTCCCACTTGGTGTACCAATGTGGGGATGACTGTTATCTAGAGCCTTATCGGTCCAACCACTTCGCCAGACAGTTTGGTTATGACCAAATGAACGTTGGTAATCTTAACCCTCGGCTAAGGTGCGTGGGAAGTTTGATTGGGCTAGGGCTTAAAGGCACTTCATTGAACAATGCTAGAGCTTAGAGGCACTTCATTGCTGGGTGTTTAAGTGTTCAATTCTGCATGCCTCACCGGACTCCCACACTTCTTACAAGCATTGGTTTTTTCCAGTTATACAAGGTGTTCAATGCGCGCTAATCCTCTTACAAAGTCAACTCTATCAGGATAAACTTGATCGCAGCCCGTTTGAAGGGGAAGGTAAAAGAGCAGAGATAAGGAAAACACGGCCAAGTACCTGGCCTTGAAGAATTCCTTATTGATGCTGGCAGCGAGGCTTTAGTTGCGGCGAGCCCATGCCCTGTTGAAGCGGGCAATGAACCTACCATGGCGGTTGCTGCTACTGATACCTCGAAGAAGAGGAGAATGAAGAAGAAGAGGTGGACCCCGACACCCACGTTAAGCGAAAGCCCATGTCACCTCCTCCAGGTGCTTCCCCTTAGAAGAAGAAGAGAAAGGCCAAAAGTCCTCGAGTCGGCGTCAAGAGACTTTGCATATTAGAGAGGCAGAAGCACTTGCGACCTATGTTCCTCCTAATGCTCCACCATCAGATCCCTTTATCCCTCCACCTGCTCCACAAGTGGTTGAGTTAACAGCTTGTGAAGCTTTAGGGAAGTTTGTACTAGTTACAGGTAAGATTATCTCTTTCTATTTTAATCACTTATTTTTGTGACTAACTCTAAGTTTTGGAGCACAGTTGAAGAGGATAATCAGGCATGGGATGACCTCTTCCCATATTGTGAAGAAGGCGTGGTTGATTACCTCAATCAAGAAGACCCCGATGGAAACATGTCGGACATCGGGTCTTCTGCCCATATTGAGATAACCAGTCAAAGGGACGAGACTGAGGATGTGAGAATCCTCGAGACGTCTGAAGCCCCTACGGAGAACGTCCCTCTCTTGGTTGCTCCTACGAACATGCCTGCTCCCGAGGTTCCTCCTCTGGTTGAAGTTGTCGTAGCCAAGCACATCAATGCCACTAGGTATGTCTATTGAAATTACATAAGGTGAGGCAGCTGGATCTGAGGTTACTATCATAACCTCGATCTCTACAGGTAATGAATGAAGTGTTTAGAATTTAGTAAACAATTTCTATATACTTTGCTAAATTCAAAAATTTTGTAGAAGCTCCTGCGGAAGTTGCTTGATTAGTCTACCATTTTGCATTATAACATCACATTTCCCTACCGATTTATGAATAAAATATCATTTCTAACTGTGTTTTAGTCTATTTTGCAAATAATCAAGAGTCTAGGGGCAAAGAAGTAATAAGAGCTTAATTAAACCAATTTTTGGGTAATTAAATCCAAATTTCTTAGAGGTCAAGCTAGAGAGTTTCTAAAAGATACATTGAATCTAGACGTTGGCAGGTGTCTGACAAAAATCTGGATGTCAATAACTGAATCAAGAATATCTGGCAGGTTCTCGAAGCGAGATGAATCCCCGCACCAAAACCAGAGACCTAAGTCCCTTTTTGTCGTTAAAATGCAGCAAATGTCATGTTACCATGGCAATATGGTGGGCCCCCGCATCGATTTTTGACGCATGGTCTCATCTCGCCTTCCAGATTCTTCGTTTGCCTATAAATTGCCCTGCAGGGACCTGAAACGCAAGCAGATTGATAAATAGGTTAGGTTTTCTCTCTTTTAGTGTTGATTAGTGTAGGTGTTCTTCTTTTCTTTTCTTTTTTTTTTGTATTTTTATTTTGTTTTTAGATCATGTATTAGGGCTGAGAGATTCAGAGAGAGAAAGAGAAAGATTGATGTAATAGATGGTGACAATCTATGTAAAGGTGTCTACTTTCTTCTCCATTGTAATCTTTGCCATCTTCTACATGATGCTTAGCTAATTGTTCTTCTCATGATAATTTAACTACTTATCACTAACCATCTAATCACTTACTTGATAATCCACATGAATCTAATAGCCTCTACAAGGCCTTGCTCTTGCAAGAGCCATTGATGGCTCATAATGATGGATTCTAACATTCTAACATTTCTAACATCTAACTCACTAACTTGCTAACTTACAATGTCTTCTTTATTTTATGCTCACCTCTAATCAGTTTTGATAATTTAATAGTAACTTGCAACTTGTTGTATGGTATGGATGTGTGGTTTGAATGTTGATGAATAATCTTTTGTATCATGCTTTGTATCATCTCTTGAAGCTAAGAATTAGCGATGGCCAAGGATCCATGTGAGGTAACTATCATTAAGAGGTTAGCATGTTTAGTGAAGCAATTAGTAGTTAGTAACCTTGAGTTTTTTATCTTATTTTAAAAATTAATTTCAAAACCCTTTTATCATTTCTCCATTGTTGTTCTCACCAACTTCTTAGTTCATCTTTGTTTCATCTTTTTTTTGTTTTCAAAACTATTTCTTTTTTATTTTCACAGTATTGTTCCATCGCCTTCTTCACCTATCACCTCTTGGATTTTTCTCTTTCTTCTTTTTCTTATTCTTTAATAAAGAAGAACTTGTTAACAACCGACGTGAACATAAACTGTTAATGCTTTATCACCTCCCGTCCCTGTGGATTCGACCCGTTGAGCTAATGCTATAACAGAAGTATCGAGAGAACTTCAGCACACATAAGATTTTACATTGATTTCATAAAATACACGTCTTCAAGTGCTTGGTTTCTCCCCGATCAAATTTTCGCGCCATTGCCGGGAACGAGAATGGTTTTAATTTCACATTTTTCTTAACATTTTCTTCTCTATTTTAGTATGCTGGGTAATAATAGCAGAAAATGAACATTGCAAAAATTTTAGCTTGCTTGCATCTCTCTGCTCAAGAATGCTGGGAAGTGTTGCTTAAACATTTGCAGCAAAAACACACTAAAAGCCACGGAAACGCGGCACATTTTTGAGATCTTGGCTTTATATTTTGCAGGCTGTTTCTAAATTGCATATATATGTGATTTCTGCTATCTATTTTCTATTGTAATTATCTACACACTACAATAAACTAAGAACTAAAATATGGTATTCGGACGCTTTTAAAACGGTTTAGACATTTGCATTTAGGCAGGTGTCAAATTCAATTCCAATAGACTGTATTTTGTTCTGTTGTTGTAATCTGGACTGAGGTGCACATATGGCATTGCATATAGCATAGGACAAATACGTGGATGAATTATTCGCTTTGTGTTATCTTCTTGTCTATATTGCATACTTGCACGAATTGAAATTAAGGGCAAAACCCAATACAAGATAAGGTGGGGATTTCATCACCCTTCCTTAGCCCAAAAATCACCTCCCCACTCACACAACCCAAACCCTAATAAAAGTTGATAGACGTTGGCCACTAGAGATGTCTCGGACTTATTAAGAGATTGACGAGGGTGGAACTTATTTTGAATCTTTCGTTTGTGAAATCGGTGTCTAAAGTTGGGGATTAAGAGGTTACGCCTCGAAGATACCGTGGTTTGGCGTAATTAAGGCCCGTTGCTTACGCACGGATACCTCCCATTGTATTTTACCCCTACCTGGCCGATTAGCTTGTAGTTGGATTCATACAACAACCTCCCCCGGGTAATCACCCAATTAGGAGTCGTCTAGGTCTAGGTCAACCCTAGTATAGGCTTGGTTTTGATTTTCTTTCTTTTTATTTGTTGATTGCTTTTTCTTTTTGGTTTGTGATTGTTTGTGAAATGGAATTCAATAACAACAATTCTTTCAATCCTAATATGAATCCATATTTCACACCGACCCTATTTAATTTGGATAATTCTAACCCGATTTTTTATAATATGAACCAACCAAATACACCGGGTTAGACTTATCCGAATCAATACAACTCATACCCCTAATCTTATGACTATAAATTTCAAAATAATTTTAACCCTTCATCGAGTCAATGGGGATTTAACTCCTCCGAGTTAAATTTTCAACCACCTTGTCCACAATTTTCACAATATTCATTTCCCAATTTTGCTTCCTATGCTCCTTTTCTTGAACCACCAATTGAAGAAAAATCCGAGCTAGAAAATAGTATAGAAGTTGTACAAGTCATGCTTGAGTCCTAACAAAAGAAGCTCAATTCACCAATTCCACAATATTTTCATGATTCATACTCAGTTTCACCTATTCAAAATGACTAACCATCTGTCCCAAAAATGAGTATGGAATGATTTCGTGAGTCTGAGCTAATCTCAAAACATGTTGGACTCACACTCTTCACAAATTTTCCAAAACCAAGGATCCTACACTTCCTTTCTAGAATATTCACTTGAAGAAAAATCATATCTAGAAAAAAGTATAGAAATCTTGCAGGAATCTGCACAAAAATTTCAAAAATCTTCTGCCTAGTCTATCGATAGGTTGGAAACACAATTGAGTCGATTGGTCAACATTTATAAGAATGAGAAAACTCTCTCTTATCAACCTTTGACCAATCCAGATATCTCTAACTCTATCGATTTGAGTCAGGACTCTTGTTGTTTTGTAAACCAAGATTCCTACACTCCTTTTCTAGAACATCTACTTGAAGAAAAATCACATCTAGAAAAAAGTATAAAAATCTTGCAAGAGTCCGCACAATAATTTCAAAAATCTTCTGCCAAGTCTATCAATAGGTTGGAAGCACAATTGAGTTAATTGGTCAACATTTATAGGAATGTGAAAACTCTCTCTTATCAACCTTTAACCAATTCAGATATCTCTAACTCTATTAATTTGACCCAGGACTCCTGTTATTTTGAAAATCAAGATTCAATTTTAGCACACCCATTTGAAGTTAACCAACATCAAATTCTTGAGAGCCACATTAACATGTTGGCAAGTTATCCCTTTTCTGAGATTGAACTTGATAATGAATGTGATCATGAACCTCAATTTGGCAATTCAATTCCACTTCCTGATTCAATAATGACTCTGGTGTTTTTATCTAATTCTAATCCTTTTCCCGATTCAATATTGGATCATGTGCCAATCTATCATGAAATTGAATCACCAATCTTTTATGATCAACAAATTGAACTTGACCAATACCATACTTTTGAAAGTTTCATTGACAAATTGACAAGTTCTCATTTTTATGAAATTGAACTCAATCAAGAATGTGACTTAGATTCTTAAATTTATGATCCAGTTCAAATTTCTATATCATTATTGACTCCTGTTTTGCTACCCGATTTGAGTAATATTTTAGAGTCAGTTTTGATTCCCATACCTATCATTCTTGAACTTGAATCACCAATCTTAGAAAGTCACATTCCGTTGTGGGGAAATGAATGTGAATTAGAAATTCAACTTCTTGATTTGGATCTGATTCCTGAACCAATTTTGACTCCTCAACTTTTACTTGACTTAAGTCAAATTTCTGAGTCAGTAGTCATTCATGTGCTTTCTAAGAGCAAATCAATCATTCTATCTTTTCATACTCCATTTTGGGACAAGGGTGTTGATAATAATGACTCCGAAATTATTTTGAAAATTTGAAAATTAGATAGGGTAAAATTTTTAATAAAAATCATAAATGCATACATCATTATAGTGGGGTTGTATTATAGAGGTCTCTGATGGGTTCCTCAGAACTCTACGCAAATTGGATTGGGCCCATTTCGTCGACTAATCAGACCACCACCAGAACCGCCACCTTGAGATATTTTTTCTTCCCTCTCTATTTGGTTCATGCAAATTCACGATGCATTGAGGACAATGCATGAGATAAGTGTAGGGGAAGGTCTACTAACGTAGAGTTTTTTAGATTTTCTTTCTTTTTCACTTCTTTTAGGATACTTTTAGAAATCTTCCCTTTTGTATAAGATTTTTTCTCTTTATTTAAAACTTTTTGAAACAAGAGACAAAGTTTTGATCTATTTTTAAGAAAATTAAGATGATCTTAGAAATTAAGGAAGCCTTAATTATGACATCTTAAATCTAGTCGAAATAATGGATCGTGTTTAAGATTATAGGCTAAGTAAAATAAATTGAAAAGATAATTTTATCTTGAATTTTTGAGCTTAGATAGTATGCGCTTCACACTTACATATTTTTGGGATGGAAACAAAGACATTAAATGCCATAAAGTAAACAAAAAGAATATATATATATATATATATATATATATATATATATATATATATATATATGAAGAAAAAATCACTTATTAAGCTAGATAACTATGCCTCAAGAAGCATGATTTGTCACGCCTAACGGTGGTCATAAGAAACAAATAATCCCCCTTAGTTTTGTGGCCTTATTTACTCGAGTCCTTAAACTCAAGGGATGTTTTCTCATCTGATGCCCTAAGACCATCTAATTTGGGAGTCATCGGTTAAAGGCTCACTACTCAGGTAAACTAGAAAGCCTAAGAAAATTAAGGAAAGAAAAAAAAAGAAAAATTTATAGATATAAATAAATGGCTTGATAGTTAGGGTTGAAATCCTATAAATCTTCACCATCAAAAAGTGCATATTATCTAGGTTTTATGAAGGATTAAATATTCAATCCAATTTTGAATTCTTACCTAAATTGAAGACAAGATCTTGCATATTGACTAAGTTTAAGGGAGAATAATTTTTGGTGGACTTATGATCTTAGATCGTTTATATTATTGCAAAAATATTTTGATAACTTGTCTCTCTTTCAAAATGCGTTTTCAAAATACTAACATTTGTCTTTTTTCTTTATGAATTTTATGGGTGCAATCCGTTGAAAACCCTCAGGAGACAAAACTCCTCTTCTAGGGGAAACCTAGAGGTTTAACGGCTTATGCACACGCACAGTGCAATCGCGTCACCCGCGAAAGTGGGGTAATAACATTTGTAGTATAGTTTTTCTTTTTCTTGTTTTGCTCGGGACGAGCAAAAAGATAAGTGTGGGGATATGATTAGTCTACAATTCTGCATTATAACATCACATTTTCTTACCAATTTATGAATAAAATATCATTTCTAACTGTGTTTTAGTCTATTTTGCAGATAATCAAGAGTCTAGGGGCAAAGAAGTAATAAGAGCTTAATTAAACCCATTTTCGGGTAATTAAATCCGGAATTCTTGGAGGCCAAGCTAGAGAGTTTCTAGAAGATATATTGAATCTAGACGTTAACGAGTGTCTGACAAAAATCTGGACGTCAATAACTGAATGCAAGAATATCTGGCAGGTTCCTGAAGGGAGATGAATCCCCGCACCAAAACCAGGGACCTAAGACCCTGGTTTTACTGTGGAAACGTAGCAAATGTCGTGTTGCCACGGCAATATGGTGGGCCTACACGTCAATTTTTGACACGTGGTCTCATCTCGCCTTCCAGATTCTTCTTTTGCCTATTAATTGCCCTGCAAAGACCCGAATGCAAGCAGATTGAGAAATAGGCTATGTTTTCTCTCTTTTAGTGTAGGTTAGTATAGGTATTCTTCTTTTCTTTTGTATTTTCATTTCGTTTGTAGATCATATATTAGGGCTGAGAGATTCAGAGAGAGAAAGGGAGAGATTGATGTAATAGATGGTGAAAATCTATGTAAAGGTGTCTCCTTTCTTCTCTATTGTAAACTTCTCCATTTTATACGTAATGCCTAACTAATTTTTCTTCTCATAGCAATCTAACTACTAACAACTAACCATTTAACCACATACTTGATAATCCACATGAATCTAATAGCCTCTATAAGGCCTTGTTCTTACAAGAGCCATTGATGACTCATGATGATGGATTCTAAATTCTAACATTTCTAACATTTAACCCACTAACTTGCTAACTTGCAATGTCTTCTCTATTTCATGCTCACCTCTAATCGGTTTTGATGATTTAATAGTAACTTGTAACTTGTTGTGTGTTATGGATGTGTGGTTTAAATGTTGATGAACAATCTTATGTGCCATGCTTTGTATCGTCTCTTTAAGCTAAGGATTAGTGATGGCCAAGAATTCATGTGAGGCAACTATAACTAAGAGGTTAGTATAGTTAGTGAAGCAATTAGTAGTTGTTGACACTTTAAAAAAGACAAGATTCTTGGCTGGCTTGAACAATGTCTAAACTTGTTGACATTTACAAAAGACAAGTGACAGACAAGCAGACGACCAGTTCTGTACTTGTTGACACTTACAAAAGACAAGTGATAGACAAGCTGATGACCAGTTCTGTACTTGTTGACATTTACAAAAGACAAGTGACAGACAAGCTAACGACCAGTTTTCACTAATCTCCGAGGGACAAAGAAGCAACTTGGACTCTACTGATCCAGTAAAGCGGATAGTGAGCCCGGATTGTCTCTAAACAGACCTCAGTAGGTCTAAGATGCTAGCACTTAGCATCACATGAGCCCAAGGGGATAGCCTCACCTGAGAGGCTAAGATCGCCCAACTTCGCCTTGAAGCCGTTCAAAGTTCCATCAGGGAGCTAACTTATAGCTTCGCCTGAAATACTCAGTTAACTCCGCAGAGAGTTAGCTTCGCTCGAAGTCACACGCAACCGCGCAGAAGGATGTTCGGTAGCTTCGCTACAGATGTTATCTAGCTCCGCTAAAGAGCTTTCTTCTCACTTCGCCAGATGCGCCTACCAGCTCCGTTACGAGCTCGATGCGAGCAGCTCCGCTGCGGGTCTGTTATGGTCAACCTTTGACCAATTAAATCTCTAGATGAGATCAAATCTATTCAGGATCAAGATCAAATCCAATCAAGATCAAATCTGAGATCAAATTTGGCAGTTGCTTGCCATGACCTCTTGACTCTCCTAAAACGAGTAAGAGGGTCAAGGGAGACCTTCCAATTATATGGAAAGGATCAAAACAAATCAGGAGACCAATCTACCTGCTACTTCTAGCTTCGCGGAAGTTGATTTTAGCCTCGCAGCAAGGCTACCTTCCAGATTAGAACAAATTTAATTCAATCTGCTTTCATATTTTCAAAGGATAATTATACCCTTCCTCTCTCTATAAATAGCCCACCAGGGGCACAAGGAGAGAAGACCACGGCAGAGTCCACGAGAAGACCGCACAAGCCGCGCGCACAGAGAGAGAGAGGCGGCTAAACAGAGATCTATTCTCTTACTTCCAAGAATTCAAAGACTTTAGAGAACTGCTTCTCTAATCAGGGTGCTGATACCCTAATACCCTCTTCTCAAGGAATCTCTGGAACCAGGCGAGAAGGAATTCCTAAGCGAAAAGGGTTTTGAGAAGTAATAAGAGAGTTCTACTAAATTTCTGTTCTTCGATTCCCCGAACCAGGCGAGACGGGAATCCTATCGATCGCGTCGTCAAAGGGACAAAGTGGTCGCGCGCTGACCAGTCTCCTACCAGCACACTTCTCCAGAATCTCAGAGGAGATCTACTTGTAATCTTTTTAGAATACTTGTAATTTAGCTCCTCGACCCTTTTTTGTAAGTTTTCCCCTTTACAAATCTATGGAAAACAAGATGGCGACTCCACTGGGGACTTGTTTCTCCACCGTTGAGAATCAAGTGTCGCAATGCGACGAACAGGCCTTCGGGTCTATCTCTGAATTCAAGGAAGCCAATGTGGCCAGAGCTCCTCTGGCTAAATCTTCAAAGTAAGTCTCTATGGAGACAAATAAGGCTCCCTGCGAGCCTGCTGTGGTCCTCTGGCGCAACAAGGAAGTAGACCCGAAGGGCAAGCCTATCACTTTTGAGAACCTGGTCATGCACTTCGACCAAGAAAAATTTGAAGAAGTCCTCTCAGGGGTAGTCTAATGCTTCATGCACGGAAGCATAGAAAGGTCTCCATGGCTAAGGCCTCAGAATAGAAACAGGATCAGAATTCTGTCGACACCCCTCAGCCTCGCGTGTGACTAGTCAGGTTCCCTGCGAACCTATGTCTCTCTTTGCAAGGCAGATATGGAGGCCAAAGCAGAAGGCTCTGTATAAAGCCTCAGGCATAGCTGCGCCACAATTGTGTCTCTCTTGCGAAGAAAAAGGCCAGATGCTTGCCTGCTCCAACAAGGCTGTTAGCCGCGAAGTCACAGCGGCGACCGTACCTTTGCCCAGTTCAAGAGCGGGAACGCCTCACGCCAGCCTCGTTCTCATGAGCGAAGCTACTGTACCACAGGGTACGCATCATGTTCATAGCCGCGAAGCTAGAACCAAAGCACCACAGCTTGCTTCGTTCCTCAGTCCTTCAAGTACTAAGCTCGCTCTTCACAGCGGAGTTATGGGATTGTCCCTAAGTGCTGATAGCAGTGCTCATGCAGCTTCAGTGCCCAAGGGCGTTTCCAAAGCTTTTAGCCGCGAATCATGATCCAAAGCACTATCTAAGACTAATCGCCTTCGCAGTAGCATAGCGGATAAAGTACCACAGCGTGCTTTGCTTTCTAGTTCATTAAGCGCTAAGCTCGCGCTTTGTAGCGGAGCTAAGGGATCGTCCCTAAATGTTGACAGCGTTGCTTATGCAGCTTCAACACCCAAGGACATTCCCAAGGTTCTTAGCCGTGAAGCTAGAGCTGAAGCACTATTTAGTGCTAATCCCCTCTGCGATGATAAAAGGAGCAGGACATCTCCTATGCGCGATCCAACAGAACCTCTGCGCTGGATCGTTGAGGCCCAACTGGGTCTGACTTGTGGGAATTCTTGACAGGTAAACGGATATCAGAATCTTTCCAAGCTTCCTCCTCCTGCTGTCAACAAGTGGGATGTCAGTTGGTGATAGTCCACTCGGTCCATTGCCTGCTAGGACCAACCCTCGCCACTCCTCCAGGCCGACGGTCAGTTTTTGATCGCCTGATGGCGTAGGCCCCAGTAAAGCATCGCAAAAAGAGCGTATCGCGGGATCTACCCTCTGTATCTGTTAACATGACCGGAAGAGGACGAGAGCTGCGCAGGGGTAGACAAGCGTCCCACGACACTCCCTACAGTTTCCCAGATCCAGATTATAGTCCCAGCTTGGGCGAAGTCTTGGTACATGAAGAAGGTGTCTCCGCAACACCAGATCTAGGGTTGCAATACCCTACAATTATGAACAACCATCTTTCTCAACTGCAATAGCCTCACCAGAACCAAGGAGAGGATCAGTCCAGTGGTCTGATGAAGAAGATGAAGATAGCGGGTATGCCTCTTCGGCAACAGTCAGCTCAGTGCGAACAGACAGAGCATCAGTTAATATGGCTGACAATGGTAATGACGACCTTCGTTCCCGTTTGGAAGCTCAGGAGCAAACTTCCAAAACCCAGCAAGAAGCTCTGGACAACATTCAACAGATGCTCTAATCGGAATAACAATGATACCGGGAGCAATCACGATGAGGAAGAACATCTTAGTAATGAATAGCCAAAGACGGAGAAGTCCAAGGAGGGTTCTTCTTTGGACGCTGAAGTCCTTAAAGGCATCCAAGCTCAAATCGCATCCCTAGCTAAGAGGGATGAATTAAGGAAAGTAGGGGCAGTCCGTCCTTACCCGTTGGAGTGGGATTCAGTACCATACCCACCAAAGTTCAAACCACCAATGTTACATACGTACGATGGTAAGAGCTCGCCAAACCAACACATCTACTATTTTCGGTCTCAGACCGTAATGTTATAGACAATGATGCTATCATGGCTAGGCTATTTATTGGCACCTTAAAGGGGTAGCATTTAACTGGTTTCGAAGTCTCCCTTCGGGTTCCGTCAATTCCTGGATCGACCTAGAAACCCGATTCCTTTCTCGTTTCTATGAGGATGATACCGAGGTAACCATGGACAAGCACCTCTCCACCGTGCAGAAGAAGGGCGAATCTGTCCAGACTACATTGAGCGGTTCAAGAATTTATCTTGATGTTGATTGAGGCAGAACCTGCACACAAAAATAAAGAATTTCAGATTTAGAATGAAGATGTGCAAGTGCTCAATTCTTACCGCTATAGCAAGTGGCTATGTGGGTCGTGATCCACAAGGAGGGTATTGCGATAGAAGTGTTTACGTTCTTTATTTAAATCTTTATGAAAACAAAACGAGAGTTCTTCTCTGTTTTTAAGTTAAAAAAATGGAAAGATTATGTTAAAGTTAGAAGAAAATGAGAGATGAAGAAGGTGGAAAAAATCAGAAAACGGCGAAAGCGATTATGTACAAATGATTATTTACAGGGAAGTGAAAAGGAGTGGTGTTGGTGATTTAATTACAGAAATGAAAGAAAAGAAAGAATAGGAAGAAATACTTACCTAGATTGATTGATGACTTACCTGAAAACCTTTGCATGTTCTACCTTTGTTTAGGAGGCGTTCAACGCATAGATCATAAGCCCGAGCTCAGTCCCCGTTCGCATTATTTCATTAAGTCTCGCACAAGCATGAAGTGATACGTCTTGAGGAGGAGAACGTCTTCATGAACTATCGTTGGCACTCACATAACACTGTTATACTGTGCTTTGGAATTCACTTGTAAACTCAACAAAAACAAACGAGGTAAAGTAGAAGAGGAAGACGAAAACAAAAGAAAATGAAAGTAAAGAAGACCATAAAAATGTTACCTTTTATTGCTTGAAACAATGGAAGAAAGGAGGAGGGTACATCGGTGTCACTCTCAACATATGCCTCTCTCTCTTACTTACATGAATCATCATCTAACCTAAGCTTACATACAAGTTACATAAAAAGAAAGGAAAAACCTAAACTACAAGAAATGAAAACTAGGCTAAATCATATCTCTGCATGGTCGTCCATTTTCAGCACAAAGATGGCCTTTTATAGGCAAAACCCTAACCATCAGGATCCCGGGGAGATCGGGGTCCGCGGCCAGGGCCGCGTTTCCGCGGCCAGGTGTGGCCCAGTGGCCACACCCTGTTG